>JAUEKR010006129.1:0-11402 GCA_031762895.1 Corambe burchi
GATTCAGTAGTGCTTAACATTTTAGTTGCCTCTGGTAGGGTGTTCCATAGTCGGATAGCACTAGGGTAAAAAGATTTTAGTTGGCTATCTACTCTGAGAGAAAATAAATTCATTGGATTTATAGTTTTTAGTCTTGAATAATTTTTTCTCTCCATGCTGTTATCTTTTTTCTTAAAAATATAGTTCATATTGTCAAATGGTATTATTTTCTATTTGTATGTTACTACATATTTTGTCAAGGTTTATTTTGTTGTTACATAGTTCTGCAGCATGCAAGAGTCGTTATTGAAGATAATGATGGGACAATACGTTCAACATGAAATGATAACAATACTAAAACTGTTACTCCTTTGAATAACATTGTGACAGTCATATACTGACATGATTGTGGTATGATTAAGGAATTATAATATGCAATAATTATAATTATATAATTATAAGTTTAAAAATAGTCCAAAGATTATTCATTGATAATATAGATTTTGATTGCAATGATTGTATAAAATTAATTGTAGAGAAAGATACAATGAGTTAAAGCACAATGTAATACCTTGAAGCATTATAATGTTAAGCTTATTAAGAAATGGAATCATATCTATATTTTTAATCATATCATGCATATTGGTAGATAATGGTATATTAATATTAAGGCTTGATAATTCTGATGGAAAACATGTTTTCAAAAAGCAAAGATTTAAAAGCACTTAATTATTTTTACTTTTCACCATAGTTATTATGCTTCTTAGTGTTTGTAGTGGGACTTTATAATGCAGTTTTACTCTAGTTGTTATAGTCGGTTTCCTTATATTATACAAATTTCTGCGCCGAAAACTTTCGAATTTGGAAAAAAATCAGGAATTTTTAATCCCTCCATAATTTGCCTTCGGTGGTATCTTGTGTTCATAAGTAGTCTCCGTAAGATCTCAATTTACCTATTAATTCACTATTATTAAATAATTAAGTTTTCCTTAATCATTAAGCCCGTCAAAAAGTTCTGTATATTTTGGATTGATTACTTTCCAACTTTCAAATTTAAAAAAAATTTACCCAAAATGTTGCTAATTCCCTGTAATCTGGTGTTATATGGAATGACATGAAAGGTGTTATGCTATCCATTAATTATGTCATTCCATTAATCTCACAGTTTATGCGGAATTTTACGATCCACTTCATCAATTTCTATTAATTACAAACTTTTAAATAATTAACTGTCCGATGACATAAAACGTTTGTGCTAAATTTTCTTTATTCCTTATACACTGCTGATGTGATATATGGAATGACATGAATGGTGTAATGCTTTCTATCACTCATGTTATCCCATTATTGCTTCCAGTTTATATGGAATTTTCAAACTCTAATTGCCGACCTGCAGTCAATGTTTGGTTATATTATAAACCAACCATCAAGATCTCTTGCTAGTCTGTTTTGAAATCTGTTTTTATAGTATTCTATTCAGCTGCACTTCAGCAACAAATATTTTTTTGTTATTCCTTAATATGAACTAGCTGCAACATTGTTATATCTTATCTCTCTAAAAATGAATATGAAAACTTGCTGATGTTTGTGTTTTTTATTTTTCTGCAGTTCTCACAACTTACTTGATACCTTATACCCTTGATATGATTGAATGTAATTGCATGAAAGATGATCAATCATTCATGTTTTCACATTTATTGCTTCTTGTTTATAAGGAATCAGAATTTTATTGTAGACCGATTTAAATGCTTCCTCAGTTATAGTTGATGAGTTATAATCATGTTAATATGACTATTGCGTTAAATAACGTTAATTACTTTTCTTTTGGAGAGAAAGAAGTTGAATAAATTCCAAAGCGCCTCAGAAGTCCGTTCAATGTGATTACCTAAAATTTCAAAGTATGGTTTTAAATGTTGAAAAAATGTCTTGGTTTTTCCATCAGAAATATCAATTAGACAGGTAAGCGTAGTGTGAAGCGAAAAATTTTAAAAAGAAAAAAATGTTTTTTCTTCCTGTATGAGTTAAAAAGAGTTTGGATGTTATTGGTCAGAAGATAAATTGTCCTATTTAATTCTATAAGAGTCCCTTCATTTAATAGTAATGATTGAAAAGATGATCAAAGTTAAACTAAAAGATTTGGGGAAAAAGAGTTTGCATTGCAATGCGGAAATTTTAAATCGGACTATCGACTTAAATAAGATTATTGGTGTTAAAAAGAAAACTCTTTCTTTTTCTTCCTCTTCATTTGCTATCTATTCATTATTTTGCGAAAATAAAATTGTTTTAAAGTGATGTGTATAAATATAATTTATGAGCCTGTTAATCCATTAATTTAATGGCATACCTACGGATTGTGTGTACTCATTTTAGTAATGTTACGCTAGAATCAACAGGGACTTGTTTTCCCGTTATTCTGTTAAGTTTCAAAAGATAGCTGTATATTCAGTATTGCTGTATACACAGGTTCAGTTTCTGTTAATTTGTTATGGATGCATCTAAGTTGTAGTTATTGGTTGCCTATCTTTCAAATGTTCATATTTTTAAAAAAGTAGATCGGTGCTTTGTTTAGAGTGTCATGGTGTCCTTACGGTTTTATTTTGTGTATATGTATTATTATATTTATTATCATTATTGGTTTTCTTAAAAAAAAAACAATCTTTTTCTTTGAAATGTTCATTTAGCTTTGATATTGTACGGTTAACTCTATGAAAAAAAAGTCTTGATATCTTATAAGTGATTAGTTTCGCTTAGCTTTTGAGGAAAAACAGAGAATAGGGATTGGATTGGCAGTGTTCGCTGGCAGCTTCCTCTCAATATGCAATTGGCTGTGATGACTCTTGAATGATAAGTTTTTGGTGTTAGCTATCTTCAACAGTGAGTTTTTCTCTTTTTTTTTGTTTCATTTTACAATTGTGTATGGTTATTTTCTGAATTTAATGTTTTAGAAACATTATCATTTATTACACTGTATTAAATTGAAATGGATAATGATGCTGTTTTTTTGTATCTATTATAGAAATTGTCACCTCCCCACTCCATCCTCCTTGAACTATGGTGGAAAATTATCACTGACCAGTGGTGAACAATTAAGCAGGATTAAGTGGTTGAAAAATGATCACTACATTCAAAATTCGCTAGAGTTATATTCAGTATTTTTGGATACGGAATTCTCTGTTTAAAAAAAAAAGGATCACTACATTCGAAAATCGCTATAACCGAGGTCGCGTACAAATGAAGTTGGCCGACTGTTGTTAAGGACTTAAAAATATGTGAATTTGTTCAATTTTTCATTTATCACTGAAAATTTTAAGCTTCTTTTCAGTTGTAAGTTTTAGTTTTAGATGTTGAGGAAAAAAGAAAATATAGAATGGATTGACAACGGTACACGCTGGCTACTTCTTCCTCTTCATAAAAAATTACTTACCAACCTTGCTTGAATAAATGACATTTTGGTTGTCGGGTATCAAGAGTGAGTCTTTCTCTTCATTTTTTTATAATTACAATTTTTTGTGGTTATTTTCTTACAATTTATTTTGATTTATGGAAACATGCTAACATACATTAAATTGAATTATTAATCATGCTTTTTTCAACTGCTTGTTATAGAAGTTATAGCACAATCTCCTCCCATGAATTATAGCTTGAAAAATTCCACTGACAAGTCATAAGCTATCTAACCTTAACCAATGACAGGTAGCTCTCTGAGTACAGTGGAGTTAACTTGAGCATTGCTATAATATATTTTCCCAAAAAATCCGAAAAGCAGGTTTCAACTCTAGATTAATGTAAAATATTCTTTGTTATCACAATGTAAAATGATATCTTCAACTATACTTGTTGTGATTTTGCAAGACCAGAAAATGGATCGTTTTGTTAGGAAATAAATCTTATGTTATGGCCATTCTATGAAAAAAATGATCGCTTCATCCGAAGATCTTGACAACTGCGGTCGCTTCCAGGAAAATCAGTCGACTTTTGTAATTTAAAGACTTAAGAGTATGTGACTTCATTTTCGTATCTCCACAAATTTTAAGTCTTTTTCTTTGCAGTGATTGGTTCAACTGAACTTTTGTATGATGACTTTCTGTATGCTCAGTGTGACTGGAACCACTTAGCACCATTCGTTCATTTTTTTGTGTGATGAATTATGTATTGTGTATGTGTATGATGAATGCTTAATGTGTCATCTGCTTTAGTATTTTCTTTTTCAGTGATTGGTTTGACTGAATTTTTTAAAGAAAATACAGACAACATTGTCAGTGTACGTTAACTGCTTCATCTTCATCAGAAAATGACTATGACCATGCCTGTGGAAAGTTTGGCTGTGATATATCCTCATGAGTAGCTTTTTCTTCTTCCTTTTTAAAAATTTATTTTAATTTTATATGGTTATTTTTTTTCTATGTTAATGATCTACTTATATTGCTGCATAGGTATGTTAAAGAGCCTTTTTATGTATTAATATACTGAAGAGCAGACTGTTAAGTGGCTTCTTAATAAGGCAAACTGACATTTTTGTCTATGTTATCATTACTGTAGTATTACACTTTGGTTTACTTTATCTCATGATGCTATTTGAATCGATTGACTTCTAAAACATGTCAACCATTATTTTTACGTAGCTTTCCCCCCTCCTTCTAGGTAATTATTTTGTATTATTATCCTACAGCCATCACTTACTTTTCTATGGATGCTAGAATGCTTCAGTAATAGGAAATCTATCGACATAACTTGTTTCACCTACAACTGGATTAAAGAATAGAAAGATGCATCGACTTAGGAAGATGATGGACTGCTTGAGTAGAAAATGATCAGATTTTGGCTGGATTGAGCTTTTGAGAAAATGAGAATACAGAAAGGATTCGTTGCTGAGTATCTTCACGAGTGAGTTTTGTTCTTGTTTATTAGAGCTACTATTTTAAACCATTATTTTCTGAATATTTAAATCCATTAGTTGCATTTTAATTACTATTACATTCAATTGAAATATTATTTTTAAATGATATCATTGGGTAGTGATTCGTTAGTCAATAAAAAACTTTAACTCTTACAAGTTTTGTATGGGATATTCATCAGAGAATGTCTATAACACTTGTGGAACGTTTTTGGTGTTTGGTATGTTCAAGATCGAGTTTTATTATTCATTAAGCATAAGTATCTTGAATATCATGCTCATAGATTATCCCGTATCTGACACTTAACTACAGTGAAACTCGGATGTAACGAGAACCCCCGTTCCAGACAATAAATTTCGTTATATCCAAACTCTCGCTATGCCGGAGGTCCAAGTACAAGGAAACAATAATAAGGAGAGAAAAAGGGTATTTGAAAATGTCGTTATTACTGAGATCTCGTGATGTTAAACATGAAGCACCACTGTACTAGGATACTGATATGATGCAAAAGTTCTTTTTATTTATATGTGCTAAGAACCTATTTGTAGTAGATAGAAAACTGCAGCTTTGAAAACTACTTCTAGTTTTATGTCAGCTAAGGCATCATTTCATCATTATTACAGATTTTAATTACTTTAACCCATGATGCTAATTGAATCGATTGAATTTCTAAAAAAGTTGATCACTATTTTACCATAATTGTTTTAGCTTATCATGTTAATCCCCTCTCCTTTCTTGTTAATTATTCTGTACTTTTATCATTCACACAGGCGAATCTACTATCATGGTCGTCATAAACACCTTTAGTTTCCATACATGAAATATTTCAACTATTGGTAGATCTATTTACCCAGATGAGCGCCATGATAGAAAAATTGATGGACTTTGGCTGATATAAGCTGCTCGATGGTTGGATGATGGTTGGATGCAACTCGTAAGGAAAGTATCATATTTATTTACGTTTTCTGTCAATGCCATATTTATATTTTGAAGAAAGGTGCTCTGTGGCCATAGGGTTTGGGGTCTGCCTCCGAATGAAAATGATTTGGTCTGAAGAGTAGGTAGGATCTGCCATCTTATCCTTTCAAATATGGAGGAAAAACTAGCTACTGTTTACAACTTAACATGCTGTGGAATCTGCTAGTTGCTACTTTTAGTGATTTTCGAATGTAGCGATCGTTTTTGGAACTGCCCCTATACAGCAATACTGAATACAACGGATGTAGTGATTATTTTTTGTGTCTTCCTTAATGGCATCGCTACAAGCGTAGTAGATTGATTAGTCAAAAATCTATTGATTTTAAATTGGATGGAGCGGGCTACTAAATGTCAAAGCATATTTGAATCAGCTGGCTTTGTTTAAAAAAAGGGTGAATTTGAATGTATCTAGTTCAGATATTGTTTCATGTTGTAACTCGCTCCCGTTGTTTTCTGCTTGGAGTTTTAAGTTCACTGATGAAGTAGTATTAGTTCCATTAATTTACTTGTGAAATGTCATCAATAAGTTCAAGATGTGGAGTCATGTTCATTGTATCTTTTCTAACTCGGAAGTTTCATTTTGATTTTTAAATGCTTTTGGAGCATTGTGGATGATACAAGGCTGTGTAATAGTTTTAAAAAGTTTTTTTTCTCTCTCTATGCTTTGTAAGGTCGTGGAGGTTGTATATCCTGTCGGTCACTTTATTTTCTCGTATTTTTTTAATCAGTGTGGCTTTAACAAACTTTATTTCTATATTTTCTTGTTTTATATTTCTCTTGAGACAAATTCTTAGTTGTTTTATTTTCTGTTCATATTAATGGCTTTTCTCTTTTGTCTTCTTGATGCAATTTTTTTTTTTCAATGTGTATATCATCTTGATTGGTGCTATTTGGTCATTTTTTATTTGGTTGCTTGTTTTATTGTTACTCAAGCAAATGGCTCACTATAGTACATTTGGGATATCATAAGACAAAACCATAGTCAAAATTAAAAATGGTACGTTAAAAAAAAATGACGCCAACAAAATTTTAATGGTTTAACTAAAGCTGCATGTAAGATAATGATAATAGCGTTATAACTAGACAATAATTTTAAAACTGATATATAGTAAAAGTAAAGATCATTTATTTACCAAAGAATATGTTGGTCCCTGTATATTGTAAAGACGATACAAATAATGTAAAACACATACACATACAAATAAGTTGATAAATTATAAGTAATCATGACAGTATATAATAAATCATAACATATAAGAACTGTTGCTAATTGTTAAAAATTGAGGATTGAGAATTCTGATGAAAAATAAATATTAACACGAAACCAGTTCAAGTATGTCTATAATGCCGCTTTACCTCTATCGTAATCATTGCAGTTTTAACTATGTCTTTTTACCAGTTCTATGATATCCGAATATCAACGGAAGCTATTAAAAACATTTATTAACTTTTAGAAGTTATGCTTCAAACTTCCATGTAAGCTAGTGTAATATGTGGAATAACATGAAAGGTGTCATGATCTCCATCTCTCATGTTGTCCCATTATTGCTTCCAGTCTATATGGAATTTCATGAATCATTTATCAATTTCAATTAAGTGCAAAGTTGTTTTTTAAATTCACCGTTCAATAGCATAAAAGTTTTTGCTTAGTATTCTTAATTCCCTGTAAGCTGGTGTAATACATGGAATAGCATGAAAGGTGTCATGCTCTCCATCAATCATGTTATTTCATTTTTACTTCCAATTTTATAGGGAATTCTTGCGAATTAATGACCGTTTTTAATGACTGCCCATAATCTCAAATGGCCTACTTATTGCTGTTTGAAATAACATTTCTCCAGTTGTCATCAGTGTAAACAAATTTCCGTCAACCGTAATAGAACATAGTTTTAAAAAAAATCTTATGACAAAATTTGGTGAGACGATTATGTCATTAAACCTCAAATTCCTCTGTACCTTAATGTAATAAAATATGATCGTATGATAGGTGTAGAGCCTTCCATCTTCCATGTACTTGCATATATTACTTCTTGTTTATAAAGAAATTTGATGGATTGTTTCGTAAGTGAATTAACTGTCAGTCAGACTGGCAGCATGCTATTTATAAATAGGGATAAACCGATTAGTTATTGCAATAAGTGACTGTTTTCAATCTTCAATATCAATAGGTGATATTAGATGGAATATTGTTGATTTATATATTTGAAACGTTTCAGGCATTAAAAATAGTTCTATAAGAATTATCGATATAAATTGATATTGTTTATTGTTATGATAACCGTTCACAAAAAAAAAGAAACAAAAAGAATGTTTCTATTCTATTTTATATGATAATTAGTTAAAATGAAGTTTATGTTAGAAGGTTTTTTTTCTTTTATGTTTTTATAATTAATAATTAATACCTATATCGTTTAAGATATTGTTTATGTAAAGGTTAGGTTTCAAATATCTATGTGTATATAAGTGGTATGTTTTTTAACTTCTTAAACTTAAGGGTTTCGCGAGATTTAGAGTTAAAAAGGCTCTCATTGCCCTCTGTTGCTTTTTCTTGTAGTTAGAATTTTTTTTTCTGTTGGTGGTCTCAGGTATAGCTGTCATATTTTGTTTCATAAAATTTGTCTGTGTTCTGCTGATATTTTTAAGAAATCATGTGGTTTTCCGTTTAAAAAAGAATGCCATATTAATAAGATTCACTTAGTTTCTCTATGAATATGGATGTTGTCGTAATGTTTCTTTGGATTAAATTGCTGTGGACTTTACTATGACATCGAAGTACAACTTCATTTAGAAGGTGACATCAATTGTGGTGATATTATTTAATTCTCTCTTCTTTTTTTCTGTGATGATTATCGTTAGGTTTTGTTATTTATTTTTTGGTGAGATAAGATCTTAACATTTCTTTCCTTTGATGTTTTAATTATGTATGAAATGATTGCTGAGATCACTTTTGTGTTGTGTATATTTACCATCTGTACAGATATGTTGACATTCTTGGGTTGGAAGTTCATTCACTTTCTTTTCATTATCTTATAAAACTTAATTGAAAGAATGGAATTAAGTGGTATATGTTTACCTTTCTTTCAATAAGCCAACTGACTCAACTAGTCGAGTATCATTGGTTTGCGAGTTTCACATTATATTTATTGATTATGATATAAACGTCTTCCAATTAAAAATTGGGTTACTGTCATTTCAATCTGAGCAAGCATCTGAATCACGTTAAAAAGACCATTCTCGTCACTGTGTATAACAAGAGAGGTTGGTGATGCATTATGTTCTTGAATGTTCAGACATAAGAGTGATAACTCTGAGAAAGGATTATATACCATTATATTCTACTATTCAAAATTGTCTTTACTCATCAATGGGCTGTTTAAAGAAGACTGCAAAGTATCATTATTCTGGCATCACCGTTTTGTGCAACCACCTCAACCAACACACGCAATTTCTGTTTACCACAAACTCTTTTAACTTTGTAGGGTTATTTCTTTTTTAAAAAGCTTATTTTTGTTGATTGTGACACACTGAAGCAACAATTCTTTGCAAAGATACCATAAGGTTTAAGTCTAGACTGCAGTAGTATAGAAAATAATCCAGTAACCAGTTTTATAAATAAGACTACTAATGCCGGTAAAGTACGTAACTGCAGTAGAAGTTGTACATATTGCTGGTACACACATATTTGAAACAGATTGAAAGCAGTAATAGCGCAGAAAAGCCCAATGTGTCAGCTTGATTATCTCGTTTTTTACATTCTTTTTCAATATAAACTTAGGACAGACAAATCTAATTTAAGAAGAAATTTCTATTTTCACACCTTAATCCAATGCATATATTCTATAGGCAGTGTAGACCTATCTGACTTACTTGACTTATTACCTTCTGCTGGCATGATCATTCGTACTCGCAGCTTCCGCTCTTTTGCTTATCTTCACGACAAAATGAGACCAGTTTTTCCTATTCTGGGATAGCTTCCTTATATGTTCTAAATCTATATTTCTTGTTTGTTTTCTGTATTGTTTTGATGCTATTTAGGTCATGATTCAGTTTTCTTGGTAGCGTTGTTATTGGTCTGCCATTTGTTCTTTTTTGCATTGGTGGTAAAATAGTATGTCTTTGCATTGGTTGCAGGGATTTCTCGACTCTGTCTCAATATATGTCCGAAAAGGCTCCATCTATCTTATATAATTTGTACTGATAGGGGGATTTCGTTACATTTCTTATATAACAAGTTATTCGACATTTAAGTTCAATAGAAAATTCCCAAAATTCTTTGTAGCTGTTTCCTATGAATTGCATTCAGTTTTTCTCCTTCAGTTTTTGTTAACATCCATGTACCGCAGTTGTAGAGAGGAACTGTGTACTTAGTACTGATGAAGTACTGACGCAATATTATGACTACCTGACTGGCAGAAGCTGTATAGATCACTGATGGATCTCCAGACAATTGTAGCCTTCATATGGGAAATGAACTTTTCCATCTAAGCAAATAA
This sequence comes from Corambe burchi, assembly GCA_031762895.1. Classification (NCBI taxonomy): domain Eukaryota; kingdom Metazoa; phylum Mollusca; class Gastropoda; order Nudibranchia; family Onchidorididae; genus Corambe; species Corambe burchi. Next base: position 10,346 of record JAUEKR010006129.1, read on the forward strand.
GAAAAAGAATGACGTATGGAAAAAGATTCGAACCTGCTTAAGATAAGTTCTGCGAGGCGAGTGATAAGCTCTGTGAGACGAGAGGGGGAAAAGTATCTTAGCCGAAATAAATCCTGTCCAATAAGATAGTGATGGCATGATAGCATACGATTGAAAGTCATAGTTTGTACTGCATGTAGTATGAATGGTTGGCCTTACATGAAAAGATGGTTATTTAATGACTATATTGTGAGAAAATTGCTTGTTTATTTATCTCAACGAATTTCAAGTTTTTTTTATTTTTCAGTGATTAATTTGACTGAGATGTTGAGATTTAAATGGATATTACCTGAAATGATTCACAGTGTATGCTGGCTGCTTCCTCTTCATCAGAAAATGACTGTGATGACCAATGATTTCAGGTATCTTCAACAGTGAGTTTTTCCTCTTATTTTTATTGCTATCAAATTTTGAGTTAGTATGGTTATTTTCCAAACTGTTTGATTTGTAGAAGCATTATCATGTTAATTGCATTTATTTGAATTGTTGGTTCCTTTTCAACTGCTTGTTATGGAAGTTAGCTCATCTCACTGTCTCTCTTCCCATGAACTATACCTGAAAAAAAAAATGTGTCTAGACTTGACTAATCTATATCTACTATGTCTACTTTGAAACTTTGTTACACTGTGAACAAATAACAGCTGGATAAAAAATATTGAAACTTTCTCTGATTAGACTTTATGAGTATTACTAGGTTTTAAAGTAGCAGGTTGCAGACCTAATATTACAACAATTTTATAACAATTAACTTAATTATTTTGATGTTTAATGTTTCCAAGATATTTTATTACATTGCTATGGTATTGCAGGTGGGCAGATAAATTTCATTTTGGGATATACTATGACATTCCGAAATTTATTATAATAAACAGAGTAAACGAAGTAGATTATACAGACGCAAAAGCATGGAAGATAGGACATATGGCTGTCTATTGGTCTAATTTAACTCACTCGCGACTGACCTACTTTGACACGGCCACCTCCCTGAGACTGAGCTATTTATAGCGCTCATACCCCT
>JAUEKR010006239.1:0-11400 GCA_031762895.1 Corambe burchi
AGGGGGGATTATTAGGTATTAATTACATGTATCGAAATTTCAAATGTTTGAGGTGGAACGAAGAAAGAACTATATCTTGCGACTCTTTCCCAGAATTCCCCACTTACTGTAGGCGACTAGATCTGATCAGACAAGACCACAACTAGGTCAAACTGCATAAATCGCAACCAAATCACCATTATATATACGTAAACAGAAATAATTTTCAAATAAAAATGCCAAAGCATTTGATGAAACAAGCAATTAATATATACCTCCTTTCGACGAATGTAAATTGAAAGATATTAAATATCAATTATTTCTTTTTTATGTATATATACATATAGTAATGTTTGAGGTGGAACGAAGAAAGAACTATATCTTGCAATTCTCTCCCAGAATTCCCCATTTACTGTAGGCGATTAAATATGATCAGAAAAGAGAACTAGGCCAAACTGCATCAATCTCAACCAAATCGCCATCTTACATAATATGTAAACAGAAAAAAATATTTTTCCAGTAATGATGCAGAAATATTCAACGAAACAAGCAATTAAAATACACCATGTATCTCTCATCTCTGCAAATATTAAATATCATCAATCTATTTTATGAATATAAATATATGTTTGAGGTGGAACGAAGAAAGAACTAGATCTTGTGACTCTTTCCCAGAATTCCCCATTTACTGTAGACAATATAATCAGATCAGACAAGACCATGACTAGGTCAAACTGCAATAGTCTCAAAAAAATTGCCACAACATATATGAATACAGAAATAAGTATGTTCCAACAATGATACAAAAATAATCAGCGAAACGAGCAATTAAGATATCATGTATTATCCTCATCTCCCTGAATGTAAAATGTAAAACAAAACATAATATCAAACATTACTATTTTATTTTATGTATAAATATAGATATACATTATATGAATGTTTGAGGTGGAACGAAGAAAGAACTATATCTTGCGATTCTTTCCCAGAATTCCGCATTTACTGTAGGCGACAAATGTAGATCGGACAGGACCATGACTAGATAAAGCTGAATTAATCTCAACCAATTCTCCATTTTATATTTAAAGTAATTTAATTATATCTTGAATGATGTAGAATTTTTTTTTTAAACAAGCAATAGTAATCCTCATATCTAATAAATAAGATCATGCAGAAGATAAAACCAAACAATACAACAACCATATCATTTGAAAAAAATGTATCATTGATTTTCAATCAATAACTCGACATGATGCTATTTTGTACATTTAGAGGGGATTTCCTCTTCCTGTGCTATCCTCCCCTTAAATGAATTTCAAATTTCAAAGTTCATAGATACACAAAACGATTTAATCATGCCATAAAAATTAATAAAAACCAAGACTAGTGAGTAGTTTTAGGAACAAGGGACTTCATCATAACAATTCCTGTATAATAATTTATACAAAAGGTAGGATACACATGCAGTGTAATCTTGATAATTGGAATGCTTAGGGGTGGTTAGAAATTGTCCAAATTATTCGGGTTAGAGGATTACAGAAAACAAATTCATAACAATTTTTTATTTATTCATTGCCTGAGACTAAGAGCAAAAATTTACCAGGTTTCCTTATTACATGAGGATCCCAATCATAAAGTTTAATTTTGTTAAAACATCATATACAAAAAAATGTTCGAGGTGGAACGAAGAAAGAATTAGCCTTGCAATTCTTTCCCAGAATTCCCCATTTACTGTAGGCGATTAGGTTTATCAGAAAAGACCATGACTAGGTCAAACTGCATTAACCTCAACAAAATCGCCATAAGTAATCAAATTATATCTTGCAAACATACAGAAGTATTTAATAAAACGAGCAATACTATTCGTCATCTCTTAGAGAGTAGAGCAAAAGACAATAATAAACAACAATATCATAAAATCCGGAGAGAAGAAATTAAGACTGACAACAATAGCTAATAAAGACATTTTACTATTTTAAGGAGGAATTTTTTTTCCCTCAAAAATGACATTTGAATTGCCAAATCAATAAAAATTAATTTAATTACACCGTAAACATATATAAAACTAACAATAGAGTGAGAAGTTATAAGATATAGTACTTTCCTATAAATAACAATATGTTCAAGTTATAAAAGATGGCACAGATATATTGTATGTGCATTTCTTTAATAAATTCATATGTGAGGAGGATAAAGAAGGAACAATTTCTCAACGATTCCTTCCGTGATTTCCCAATTTACTGAAGGCAAGTTGATCTAGTCCGATAAAAACATGACCAAGTCAAACTGATAAATATGATAATAAATTGTCACATGACAAACATTTTCACAATACATCCCCCAAATCCCCCAAGCAAAAACAATTTAAGTAATATTTTTTTACAAATTTTCATGCAACAAAATTCCAATTATTTTATCTACCGCATTGACACAGGAAGAGAAAAAAAAGTTTGTAGACAAACATTGTCTATCAATAAATGATGTATTTAGATAACATACATCTTAATGTATGCATTTAATATATGACAAATTCATTAGAATGTTTTTAAATAATTAATGTTTGAGGAGGAACGAAGAAAGAACATTTTCTCATGATTTCTTCCCAGAATTCCCCATTTGCTATAGGCGATTAGACCTTAGAAACAGGACCACTACTATGTCAAGTTTTAAATCATTGTTGAAGAATTGTCACCTTCTACATCATTTTCATACATATACTTAGTGATAACAACTATTTATCTAAATACAAGCTCTCAGACTTATTATATGAAATAAAATTAACTAACCCATCATAAATGACAAAAAAATATTACAAATAAATTAATGCTGCAAAGTTATTAGCATTTTTATGGGTGATATTAGGAGTTTTATTTTTTTTAGGGGGAGGGTGTCTTTTATTTATGATAAAGATAATGCACCTGACAAAATTGCTACAAACTTACCTCTTCCTGATGCGAGCGTTGACCAATGGGGCCTCAAGACGAGGGTTGGAGCCGACGATCAGGATCAAGTCTGATTCTTCGATGCCAGCAATTGTGGTGTTCAAAATGTAGTTAGATCTGAAGTCAATGCTAAAAAAGTGGTTTAGAAGAAGGAAAGAGACAAGGGATGGAAAGAAATTTAATGAAGGTAATTGGATAATTTCAAATGTTTTCAGATTTACATTTCAGAACAATTATTTACATAATTTTTAGCTACTTGCATCCTATTATAATAAATATTTAGATTGCTTATTATTTATGTAGAAGTTCTCGTATTGCTAGGAGAAATAATGTTTGTTGTTTCAATTATTTAATCATGTTATTAATGCTGCTATCAGTTCAATTTTAGTATTAAAATTTAACTTTTAAATGGTTATACTATTAATTTAAAATATAAAAAAGATAGAGATGTTCAATCATAAAATCAATTAACTTATGATTTTAAGATGCTTTTGTCATAATCATCAATGATTATACCATTCTGTAAAATTGTTTTTGTACAAAATATCCTTCACAGCACTTAAGTTGAATCAAAATGAGACTGCCGGGAGGCAGCAGAGAAACAACAAAGGTCAAAAGTAAGAGATTCTTATTTTCAGGACAAAAATCAAATCCCAAGCCTCCATAGCTCAAACTCTTACAAAATACAATGAAATCACATTGCATGCCAGCTATGTACTCGAAAGACAATATTCAAACAAACTAACTTGAAAAATTAAGATATGAGATTACAGATGAATAGCAGGTGCAGGGATGCCACTTGTCTTCAACATAAATAACTGAAAATTTCCCAAAACCAAAATGAAAAAGGTGTGAAACTGACCAAGTAGCAATTCAATAATAATTAACCAATAGAACGCAAACAAAACAAAAATTCAATTGAATCCAGTGAATAATCAACCAAAAAAAAATTAGTTTAAAACAACATATATACAGAACTAGAACTAGAAAATACATCAACAGAATAATCACACTAGGCAATATGTCAGCATGAAAGTAGATAGGCCTTACTCAATAGTGAAATAATACACTATAACAGTACAGAGACTAGACTTGACCATGACAATAAAATAACTGAATCATGGCATTTAAGAAATCATGAGTTATTCCAATCAATATTGATGCCTAATGTCATGTAGATGAACAGAAGGTTTTTTTCAGTTGATCACTGGAGTTGTAGAGAATATTTTTCACTGTTAGAGAGGAAGGAATGAGTTGTTGTCAATAGTCTAATAATTCGGGACAGTCAAAAAAACTAAAGGTGACCGTTTCATAAGGACAAGGATAAAGTTTAAAGGTTATTTCAATCAATAGGCCTCAAAAAATAAAATGACAAGCGCTTGCTTACCCAGAGCTGTCCATGGGGAATTCTTCCTCAGTACAAAGAGTCTCAGACCCCAAGCGGTTGAGCATGTCCTTCAAGCAGATCATGGCTTCCGCATCCACTTGTCCTCCAACGACTCCAGCAATCTTATTACCTTCTGTGGCATTCACCTGTCATCCAACAGTAAATGATAATGATGAGAACAAGTTTAATAAGAAATTATCCAATAATTGATAATAATAGAAGCAAGTTTTCAAAGAATATGATTTTTCTGTGATATGACGAGAAAAAGTTAAAATAAGAAATAAATTTGTCCTCTCAGTTCTTATGGCAATGAAGGTGTGTGGGTGGGTGAGTGTGGGGGGAAATGGGGAAGGGGGGGGGGGGGGGCAGCAACAGCAAAACATATCAACATCCAAAACTCCAAAGAATGATTTTACATGATAGATTAAGAGAATCATTTAGATCAAATTTGACCATGACCATGTATCACAATAAAAAAAATTTCAATGAAATTACAAAAATGAAAGGGATAGAGAGAGAGAAAGAAATAGAAAAGAGGAGGTGAAATAATATAGAAGACATACCCGTTCACCAATTTTGATGAAAGCAGTTTCCCAGTCACTTGCTACCAATTCCCCATTAGAGTTCTTCACGAAAGGCGACGTCAGTCTTTGTCTCTTCAAGCCATCGTAGGCAAAGCGAGTCTTGTCAGAAATCCACTCCTCATTGATATCCTGAAATATGAGATAACATAAGACGTTATGGTTATGGCATATAAATAGAGGCAGAAAATGTCATGTTAAAATGAGTACCTTATAATGCAATTATTACAATAATCAATATTGAATTACAGTAGTGTCCGCCTAAATACCCGTTCTGCCTTAATGCCCGCTTTTCCCGCGGAACGATTAATTAGAAATGGTCGATTTCTGACCGATCGGGAATTCCGGCTTAATGGCCGCTTCACCTTAATGCCCGTTTTTTCTGCTTCCCGCGCACCCAGCATTTAGGTGGACACTGCTGTAAAAATCTACCGTTCTTTTCTTTTTCTCAATTTGTTATGTAATAGAAACACAGGAATTGAAAGCAACAAAAGGATTTAATGGTCGATCCATCCATAATAAAAAATAAATACTCAAGTTGTTTTTTTTTTCTTTCAAACAGTGAATACTAAATATCTAAGAAAAAGAGTAAACAAGTTGAATTTTTTAACATGAAACATTAAAACGCTTGATGCATGGTAAAAAATCTTATAAAGTTAGTAGAATATTAACAAATACAAAAGTAACATAGTCTCTGCTTTAGTATCCAGTGCTCAGGAAACAGGAAATTCAGGTACTAAGACAACATTATGTAAATAACTGATAAGGACCCATTTGATTATATGGAATTTGTAAGAAGAGTCACTAAGTTGATGGGCACTCTCGCAGAAACTTTTATAATTGAAAGAAATATGTACCTCATTAAGCCTAGGTAAGATACGCATCACTTCATTGGTGCGCATGCTGACAACGATATTACTGCCAACAGCATCCATCACATCAATGCTTTCAATCCTCCTGAAAAATTATAAAAGAAAGAAAGAAAAAATGATTAACCAATAAATGTCCATATGTTATCAGCTTCTATGACCTAATATGAATAGCAAACTGCTATGATAAACACATACTTCAGTCATTACTAACTATGAAATATTGGGGGAGAAAACCTGACTAACCGCAAAGAGAAGCTACATATGGACATACAAAACAGGGTTTGAGTTATACAGAAAAAATATTAAAAAGTTAAGATTCTCTAATCAAATCCTAAAGTCGATATTGATTCATAATCAAGTGTATATATATGCTTCATATTCACCATCATTAATCTTCATATTTTTTTCAAAAAACTAAAACCATATATGATACATATTTTGTAAACATTACAATGCAGTAATATTCCTGTCCTTATATACAGCCTCAGCTTCGTAAATCATATCTAGCTCTGATTAAGAAATATTCAACTCTTAATTTGAAGTATATACATATTTTAAGTATAAAAATCTACAAAATATCCCCACCAAATAACTCATTTTGCATGGTGCACATAAACTACCATTGTTTCTATCAGCACTGATTTAAAATGAAAAGGCCTTACCAAGCTAATATACAGTTTATACAGACTACATGAAAAGAAAAAAATGTTAAGTGTCACCATAATAATTGTAAAATACCTAATTTGGATAAAAATCGACAAAGCAAGTGTATACAAGTTCAAGGCTGAAAGGGTTTGAAATAACTAGTACCCATTTACTCCTACTCCTGCTGCTTGAATAAAGGTGATATCTTACATTTCAGTGTAACAATTATTGAAAGAAAGAAAATAAATAAACGCAGTACACAAACCTGTTTTCCCAAGGTCTGGCAGTGAAAGCATATGGCTTGGATGTCAGAGCTCCCACTGGGCACAGGTCTATCACATTCCCAGACAACTCTGACTTGAACATTTTCTCCACATAAGTCCCCACCTGCATTTCTGTTCCGCGGCCAGTGGTTCCCAAGTCATCAACACCAGCAATCTCACTAGCGAATCTGTAGCAGCATGGCGATTTAAAATAAAAAGTATTTCATAGTCCCAATAAAATACCAATAATATATAGACCTGCATATGAGCCATGATCAGATTGTCTGAGATATCATGATACTTAGGTATATTGGTATATTCACATATAAATCAAATCCACCTTCAAATTTCGTTTCCTATGATGCATATATAATAATATTTATAAAAAATAATGTGAAATTCTTTAATATTTTAAGAAATCTGCTATCTAGACTGGAGTTTAGTATATATCTCTCCATATTAATATTATATTACTAGCTTATAATGAATAGGAGTGAGAGAAAGAGAGAGAGAGAGAGAGAGAGAGAGAGAGAGAGAGAGAGAGAGAAAGAGAGAGAGAGAGAGAGAGCTACACTATCACTATCACTAGAAATGTACGTAATATATTAACTTATCTGACCTAGCGTGAAGGAGAACTTGAGAGAGATGAAAAAGAATTAACTAAAATGGTGTACACTCAAGCCTAGAGCTATACTACTGACAACAGTGACTAAGTAGATATTAACATTGATATAATTATATTGATTTAATATCTAGACAAGTTGCTAAGTCTAGTTCTAGAGAAAGGAACAATATGATCAATGATGTTATGATAGAGAGTAAGAAAAATGAAGGAAAAAAAAAACAACATAACTAAGAGCAATAATAGTAATAGTGTATACTAGTACTAGACACCTGAACTGGACTTTCAAATAGTAATAGTAATGCAGGGCTATCTAGTGTAAAGTCTCTGGATAATCTTGAAGTCTAGCGCTAGAGAGTAAAATATGAAGATAGAAGTAATGAAAAAAGGATGGAAGAACACTCGAAATTTGGCATTATTGAGAATCAGTGGTCCATGATAATAGAACATAGTAAATAAACCATCAGTACCACAATATTAGATAAAAAATAGGTGATATTTCAATAAGAGACAGTATGCCTTACAAATAAAGCCACAAATTTTCTGATATATTTACAATAAATAAAAATGGTGGTGATTGAAAAAAAGGAGAAAGTACCTGATACAACGAGTGCAGTGGATACAGCGAGTCATGATTGTTTTAATCAAGGGTCCTACGTTCTTATCCTCAACTGCACGCTTGCCAGTAAAAGCATTATCTACAAATCGACTTCTATCACTGCCGAAAGCCATCGATTGATCCTAGTTACAACCAAAAAATAAAAAGTTAAAAAAAAAGCATGACACAATGAGTGGAGAAAAAAGCACACTTGGCGACACATACACATACTGACAAACCACTTTTTTTTTTTAATATCTTTAAAAGTTATTTAGACACACACACATATCAAATCAAAATTTTTTCAAAACAACAAATCATTTCACCAACAATAAAATAATTACTAGTACAGCAAATCAATAATAAATAATAAATATATGTAAGTATCAAGGATAATAAAACTTCATTTTTATAGTAGTACATTATTCTATTGCAATATGACAAACTAAAAATAAAATATTTGATGAGATTACATTATACAGTAGTGTCCGCCTAAATGCCCAGTGCTCGGGAAGCAGAAAAAACGGGCATTTAGGCTGAGCGGGTATTAAACCGGAATTCTGACTGGTAAGAAAGTGACCATTTCTATGTAATCGTTCCTCGAGAAAAGTGGGCATTAAGACGAAACGGGCATTTAGGCGGACACTAATGTAATACACATTGTATAATAATGCTAACACTAAAATGTCCATGATTCATACCTGCAGATCACACTCTCCTCCTTGATCACAGATAGGACAGTCAAGAGGATGGTTGACCAGAAGAAATTCCATCACTCCTTCTCTGTTAACAAAATATTTCACATGATAAAAACATCATTAAACACAAAAGTAACCAGAAACAAAAAAAAGTAATTAATATACAATGAAATGATAACCATTCTAAATAATATAACTATAACAATGAAAATGAAGAGTAAAAACAATACAATATGGTTAAGTTTTGTATAAAATATAAATTATTTATATAAATAACTAAAACCAAAACATTGAAAATAAAAATTATTGCCTTAAGCCACAATGACAGAAAAAAAATTTAATTTATTTTAGATAGGTTGATAAATATTGCAGCACAATATTTCATTTAAATCGATACTAATTAATCAAGATGAAAATAATCATTGTAATCTGTAATACAGTAGTGTCCGCCTAAATGCCTGGTGCTCTGGAAGCAGAAAAAACGGGCATTTAGACGGAGCGGGCATTACGCCGGGATTTCAATTGGTAAGGAAGTGACCATTTGTAAGTAATAGTTCCTTGAGAAAAGCGGACATTAAGGTGAAACGGGCATTTAGGTGGACACTACTGCACTAGATGAATACATATTTGGGTTTAAATTATTACAAGTGCAATGATTAGCAAGGCATATATGAAAAAAATGGTGATCATTGTATATATTACATATAAAATCAAATAAAGGAATTCACATTATAACTGCTAATTAAGAACAAATAAATATACACATTAAAATTGCCAACACAAAAATTATGATTTTGCAAGAAATACAATACCTCAATTTCACATAACTAAAATTAAAATGTAATAAAAAAAACAATAAAAATAAATGAAAACCTGGATTAACAGAAACAAAACAATACCTAGCTTTTTTCGTGAGGGGGGAATCTGTTTTAATTTTCATTCCTTTCATAACAGGCATGGCACAAGATGCAACAGGCTGTTGATATAAAAAAAAATATTAATGTTTATAAGTACATAAACTTTTTAATTAATTTTACTAAAAAAAAAGAAATACATAAAAATCTCATGAATAATCACATCATATATATATATATACGTAATAATACTTCAAATAAAATCACTATTCAGATATAAAGATTGTATTTCAAATATCACTGAATACATTCTTAATTTCTGTTTAGTAAAACTTTGTTATTTAAAGATCATTCACTTTCAATGCAGTTAAAATTACAAGAACAAAAGTAATAACCTCAACAAGAGCATATATTTTTTCAACTTATCTTTTTCCTCATTTTATTTAATAGTACAGTTAACTACACTTGTAGCGATGTCTTTGGTGAACAAACAAAAAGGATCATGACACCTGAAGTTAACGGCATACAATATATATAGTATTGTTGTAAAGAGGCTATTCCATGAATTAATGATTGCTACATCAGAAAATCACTACGCAACAGAGTTTGCTATAAGTGAGCTCCACTGTAATAAATAATAAGGAAAAAAAATTTCTGAGAAAAAAAGAGGAAAACTACAACACAACTTATTCCAATAAGTACCATATGAATATCACTGATAGTATGTGTGATAGAGAGAGATATATAGAGATTCATTAGAGAGGAAAGAGAGAGAGAGAGAGGGAGAGAGAGAGAGAGAGAGAGAGAGAGAGAGAGAGAGAGTGTCAAAGAGAGTAATGGACAGGAATCAAAATAGAGGAATTCAGCTAAATAGCTGATTTGTGGCAGCTATAATATATATGCATAACATCTATATATTATAATCCCCATCGAAAATATAACGCATCCCATGCCTATTATTGCCTCAATTACATTGGATTACCTAACAAGAAAGTTCTTCAAAGTCCATAACTGCTTAGAGCTACAAAATTCCAATTCTTTGTTTACTTACCTTGGCCGAGCGCTCCACTTCAACGAGACACATACGGCAATTCCCAGCAATTGAGAGTCTGTCATGATAGCAAAATCTAGGAATTTCAACCCCAGCAGCAGCACAAGCCTTAAGTGAAATAAATATAAAGAAATAAGTAAATCAAAATGGGAATAAAATGATATGAATGCTTTTATAAGAAATCAACTCCTAAAGAAATTAAATTATATTAATTTATTTTTTTGTGTCTGTTTTTTAATGAAAAATTACATTGAAGAATTTTCTAATCAAATTTACAAGCAGCATAGTCTACATAAAATAAACATATGAAAATGATACTAACAGCCTTGTGGTGTTTTGTTGTTCGTTTTTTTGCTGTTGAAAACAAAAAATCTGAGCTTTATAATAGAAAGATAAAATCAAATGATGACAGTATAAACTTTTTTTAGGAAAAAAGCTACTTATCAACAACTAATATATCTAACATTCACCTGTAAAACAGTTGTGTTTGGTTCTACAAACACTGGTTTATCGTCAACAAAAACCTCGACTAAATCCGGAGATGGTGCAGGGACTGAAGATTTGCTGCATGCTGTAAACAAAAAAGATCATAAATGAAGAAATTTTTAAAAATGCTAAATAAACAAAATACTTATCAATAATATAATTAACGGGTGATGAAAATGGTATCAAGCACATATATTTATATAATAAAGAATAGAATAGAATATAAATAATTATAATTAATAAAATCAAGCTAAAACTTTTGTAACTTATAACACATACATATCAATTAAGATGAGTTTTACCCTTACAATAATCACTTTCCTCCTTATTTGATCAATGAAAAACACCCACCATTACAAATCTTTACTTCTATCAAACTTTGGTCTGATTTTGCCAGTATATTCTATTCATTTCTTTTCTGG
>JAUEKR010006459.1:0-11397 GCA_031762895.1 Corambe burchi
CTTTGAAAATCCAGGGTAGTTGGCAGCCCTGTCATAGGTAAATCTTAGATCATCACTCACTTCCACCATTGAAAACTGGAAATAAGCACCATCTCATGGACCTCCTGGTCTAAAAAGAGTTATTTCTACATCTGAAATTAACTATAGAAGCTGCTTTATTGAGTATAAATATGTTCCATAGGTGCAAGTTTCACCAAAACAAGATCATTACGTATGAAGATTGATACAAACAGAATTTGATACGAAGGAGAATGAAACGGTATATAATATCCCATCAACAACAACAACAAAAAACTAACAATAATAACAAAAATATGGATCTACTACCATACCTGGAGCGTCACAGTCGCAGCATAACCTGTTGCCAGGCAACCGGCGTATACGGTCCATGATGCTGGAAGTAAGTTCTCTAACACTTTGGTTGAATCCTGGAGAGTTGGAGTTGTCTTGGAACGCCTTCATCAGAATCTCCTCCTTGGCGTTGTTTAGCACGGAAATCCACCTAAACAACCATAAAACATAATACAATGAAACCAGACTGACTGACTAAGAAATAATATTTCAATTAAGTACCTGGCATTGTCTATTCTTGTGTCCTTTCTATTACGCCTAGGGTTTGAAAATTGACTAGTAAAAGCAAAACATGTGTTCAGGTTTTATTGAAAGGGAGAAAATGATTAGGAGGAAAAATAATTCTGATTCAAATAGATTATATCATTCAGAGGTGTTGTTTTAAGACAATAGGTGCAACTACAATCAAATTCACTCTTAACGATTTCCGGATGTAGTGATCATTTTTTTTTTTTAAATGAAACGGTGTCCTAACATCAATTCTAAATACAAACGGTTGTAGTGAACTTTGGATATAGCATTTCTTTTTCTTGTTACACAACGACATCCCTACAAGCGTAGCCGACAGTATTAATTAACTCTGAAATAATAAATACGCCTACAGAGTTTTAAGTGTTAATGCAGTATTGGCTTAAATTAAGTATTAGTCCAATGTCAAAATATCCTATATCAAAATGAAAATATGCATGAAAATTCAAGACATTGAAAGCTATAGACTCACGCCTCCATTTCTTTGGTTTCGTCTGCTTGAAAGTGGTAGGTACGATTGTCTGCAATACAAAAAAATTCAAATTGCCAAGTTTTACTTTAAAATAGCTCGTTTCAAAAGAACTGATGATCTTTATTAAAGGCAACAAAATATACAATTTGTACATGAAATATAGCAATGAAATTAATCTAATTCCAGATAAATATATAATCTAAGAAACTAAAATTGCGACCTCCTCCTGGACTCGAAAATCTAAAACCAAAGTGATTTTCACGGGGTGAAAACCAGACAAGTCACAAGAAATATAAGTCACACATGACCAGAATAAGAAAGTATTAGAATCCTAATAATAGAATGTCTAGAGAGTCCAAAATAACATGAAAAGATTCTTCACAATAACAATAGATTCTGAATAATTTTTGAAATTGTACTGCATATCATATTCATCTTCGGGTTTAAAATGAAAAATCAAAATACCAATTTTGTTCCGGCGATGATTTTAGTGGATATTGTTTTAATCATTTTATTTTATTTTGCTGGTGAAATCATGCCACTGAGAACTACTGTATTACTGCCATTACAGCAGTATCATAAAAGAGCAAATCGACCGGTGAAAGGAGAGGGAGAACGGGTGAGATAAATCGAGAGAGAGAGAGAGAGAGAGAGAGAGATAGGAAATGAGAGAGTGAAATAGAAAGTGAGAGAAAAAGAGAGAGAGAAAGAGAGAATGAGAGAGAGAAAGAGAAAGAGAGTGTGTGTGTGTATGTGTAAGAGAAAGAAATAGAAACAGAGAGATACGGAAAAAGAAAACTGAAATGTGACTTCAACTCACTTAATGAAGAGACAAGGTCAAAACACTTTTTGCCAACATCATCGGGTACAAGCTGAAATATGACAATAAGAAATTATTGAAACATTATTTTCTTAAGAACAAACAAGATTAACTAACTACAGTGGACTACACTATAATTACATCGATTGAGGACCAGGAAAAAATATCACTGCATCCATTATATTTAGTTATAGTGCATAGATGTTCAATGGGAAATATGATCACCACATCCATAATCGCTACAAGTGAAGTGGATTGTATAAAGCATCAATTGATTTTTTTTAAATATCTGATATCTTTTGGGAATTTCATTTGCATTAAATTTTCATTTTATTTGAGCCGATAGCCTCATGTACTTAAAATGAACGATTGCATGAAATTTAAAAAATCAAACTTGCTTCCATTTGTTGGCTTACCTTCACTTGGCACGTAAGAAGATTGAGTTTGACAGGTTCTTTACTCTCCTGTATAAATATAAACAAAATATAACAATAAATATAAGCATAGCCTAAGGCCAAGGCCATAGTGGCGGCAGGTACTTTTTTCAGATTTTTTCTCCCTGAAAACCTGCAACACTACAGCTTATGGGATGACACAGTGAAAAGTAAACAAAAGTATGTATAGGTAGACAATTGATGACAGTGCCGGTGGAATTTGCAGTAAGTTATTTTTAGATCATATGAAGGGTTTCTTTGACATAAAAAAAAGCAGAAAAGCAGATTCTGATTTCCTGCCGATGTAATCTGTGCGACTGTGGTCGGTTCCATTTCACTACAGGTTTGATTTTCCAGCAGCAGAAACAAGCTAAGCGAATCTGCCCAACTATGGCCATATCCTTAGTCAGTTTTCTCATATCCCACATAATAAAATCAAAATAACTACCAAATATTTTCATAAAATGACAACTTGATGAAAATTGACACTTTCCAGTATTCTTCTGCGGACCCAAGTTTTGATCAATTACATATCATGTATATATCTATTTATATGTATTTTTTGTGCTTGAATTTTTTTAAACATATCTTAATTAAATTTGCCTTAACGGTTTGTAAACATTTTAAAATTGAATTGGATTTTAAATGTAACACATCATATAAAAGAAAACCTTTAATTAACGACACCTCTTAAAAGCAACATAATTCTCTTCCGGCTAACTATGGTGTTATCCAGAGTTTGCAATGCATGTGATGACATTAATGTTGAAATGAAAAATGAGAGTTTTTGATAATTAAAATTTTTTCCACAAATATATATAGCAAAAAGTAGAACCTCGCTAATTGGGACACCTCGGTGGATTAGGAAATCGTCCCGAATATCCGGATTTCCCGATTTGGTAAAAAACCCTGTTTTGAAAACAATTGGTAGTCAAGCATAATGTACCAATGGCAGGCCAGATTACCCGATTCCGGAGGGTCCCAATAACAGAGGTTCCACTGTATTATGTATTAAATATAAACAATTTCGCAAACACTCACGTCGTGATGGCTGATAAACATGGATCCGTCTCTGATGATACATCTGCGCTTCTGCCACACTCTCCTCATGCGACCCTCGGACTTCTTCAGTAAATGACCAGTCTTTTCACACCCGTGCGATTTATCACCGGTCAGCTGGTGCAGACTGTAACCTGCAGGCGTTTGATTTATCGGTGCCTAGAGCAAATGAATATAGATTTGAAAAAAATTAATTAAAGGAACAATATGCAAGGCTGCTAATCTCTCAGACAAAAAAAAAATTAAGGATCTATGCATAAAAAAATTCATTATTTAGGCTAAAGAAATTAAGGATATGACAACAGAAATGTAAATTGACGTATCAGCGAAATAATATAGAGTAACACAAGTATTTACCATTAAAAAATATGCAATAATTACTTATTTGAGCAAAAAAATATAATAGTCTTCACTTCATTTCCATTCACTAAAGTCAAATTGAAAGTAAAATTAAAATAAATTATATTTTTGAATATGAAAAAATTGATATGATACATAATGTTGATAAATATAATGTATGCCTTTGTGCTATTTCTCTAACATTTTCGGGTTTTCAGACAATTTTCAGGAATTTAAGAACAAGGATGGGAATTCAGGACAACCATAAAACTTCAGGGTAACTGGAAATCCTGAATGTGCATAATATCGCTATTTGTTGTTTGTGTTGTTGTTTTTTTTAACAACAAAAAAAAAAACAAAAAAGAATAGTAATGTGTACTGTAATGCTGTTTCAAGTTTCTAAACATTGAACTTAATTCAATTTGATAAAAAAAAAATTATAAGTAAAGTATGTATAATAATATATCACATAGTTACAACTACATGATAACTTCATTTCAATGCTATTAAGAATAAACATATATCATATTGTTTATCATTTTAGCACACATGTTGTTTCATTTAAAAATAGGATTTACGAGTAAGAGTTAACATAACCTACCTCTGAATAAGTATTATAACATCAGTATTATTTTGTTAATTATAATTATTTTCTTAAAAATAACATTGAAGAATGGAAAGTTATCGTAAAAAAGAAAGCTATCAAGCTCACAAAACTATAAAATCTAATAATGACAGAATTTGATATGCCTTAGAGAGCAGTATTCAAGGTAAATATAACTACATATTAATTGACCCTGGAAATCTTACAAATGATACTCACACGATCAATTACATTTTTTTAATTCGAAAAAATAATCAAACGACACACAAACACTAAAAATACTTTGCTTTCGTCTAGAAGTTTTTAACTTATTATGTAACAATTGTAAAATGCTATATATGCATCCAGATTAGATTTGAAATTTCATAAGAACTTTTTATATCAAAATATTTTTTTTGTACATCATGTAATCAATGATGAAAAATCGTTACTGTTTTCAAGTGCTCTTTAATAATGCAATAAATTCAATTAATATTGGTGATTTTATACAGATTAAACATTGATAATTGATATTCTACAACACTGACTTAAAGCGACAAATAGATAGACTTTAAACAAATACCATGATACAATTCGCTATTGGAAAGCGATTGACATTTCTTCAATTCAATATAATATGTAATGTCAGGAGCATATATAACATACAAGATATATAATTAAAAAGAAAATCAGAGGAAATATATATGTAATTTAAATATCTTATCTTACCTATTTGTTTTACAGTGACTTAAATAATCTATATATATTATATTTTTTAATCAATAAAAGACGATATGACTGATATTAATATATATGTATACTTTTTGAACACATGACATAGTATGACATAGACAAAAAACGAGAAAAGCAATGAGAGAAGAAAAAAAAGGAAAAAAAGAAAAAAGACAAAATAATTTTTTTTTAATACACTCCCATGCATTAAAAGCATTTTTAAAAAATCACAAAAGAAAACTGTCTGATCCATTATCATAGACTTTGGTAGAAAAATAGGTAATTCAGTAAGGGATGGGGTGGGAATCGGAAGTAATGGTAACAATCTATTGACAAAGTTGGCGGAAAAAAACAACGTATCGATAATTCCAAACTCACACACAAATTAACAGAACTTTAATAAAGCATTTGATGTAAACTAAACTATACTACATCAAAACTGGAAAAATGACACGCACATAGAGAAAACATTTACCAGAATCTTTCGTTATTTAATATAGAAAACAAAAAGCATACAATGAATAAAGCATGACAAAAAAAAAAAAAATGAAAATAACAAACTTCATATAATTATTCATTCAAAGAAACTAAAGATAGAACATGGACAATATTCTACTGACAATAAACTACTTATGTATCCATTCAATGAAATAGCTTTATTATATAAAACATGTAAAAGCCCTTAACATTTTTTTTTAATCTATCACATCAATAAATGCAAAATTTTAAAAATAATATAATTCTAGCTAAACATGCACAAAATTAAAAAGTAAATAAAATAGTGTTTCTTTTACACATAGCATAAAGCTAACATCACATCCATAACAACCAAAAAAAAAGAAGAAAATTACAAATTTACAATTGAAAAAAAAAATAAATAAATAACGTTCACACACACCATCAAATATGGAAATCTTAAGGAAAAAAAATAATTTTTTTTAAAGGCCTGATTAAAAAAAAATAAAAATAAAATACAAAGCAAAAACAAACTTTAAAAAAATCAAAACCAAAAGACAAAATCATACACCAAAAGCTCAATCTTAAGAATATAAAGCACGCATTTTCAGGACAATTAAAAAAAAAACAATTACGATCCCTATTCACAACAATAAATACTCTTTCTGACGAAAAAAGAAATACTTTATTTTTAAAAAAACAATCTAGGGAACTTAATAAAGTCTATAAAACAACAGGATACAAAAATTCAGAGAGAAACAACAAGACAGGAACAAAACAAACAGAAAAATGGAATAAATAATAAAAGTATTTTTTTTTTCAAAATATATCTTAAGAAAAAAAATTCTGTACCCATCCCGATCCAGAAAATCTATTACTTGTCTGCAGCATACGTAAATATTTTAAGAAAAGGAAAAGAAAAATCACAACAAAATAATTAAAATTATGAACTTTTAAACACAACTACTATTCAAAGCATAGCAAAGAGTCTAGATTGTTTTTTTGGGTGTGTTTTTTTTTTCTTTCTTTCCCGTTCGCGTGAGCATATTTTTAGTTTGTGATTTCTCCCCAAGGCCAAATGAAAAATTTATATAAAACAATAAAAAACTTTCCAAATCCACATCATCATTATGAGACTACTATTACCACTAAGGATATCATTATCAATTATAATTAGTATTAGAAGCAACAGAAGTAAGCAATAGAAGTAGTAATACAGTCCAACATGTATTCATCTTCCCTGCCTAGCAATTAAGAACAAGGAATCTGTGAAGCAAGAATTTCTAGGAACAGTAACAGACAAATACAGTCCACTTAACTTGTAGTGAACCCGGATGTAGCGATTAGTTTTTTCATTGAACAACGCCTATACAATACGAAATTAAACAACCAGCGACCTTGAGATATATTGTTCCTTTTTCATATCCCCCAACAAGCGCAGTCTACTGTATAGACTCAGAACATTGGATTTGGGATAAGGTAACAGTGAGAACGAGGAACAGGGCTGCCAACCTCTCTGACCAAACATCAAGGATCAATGTCCTAAATATTAAGGGTTAAGAGTAAAAAATAAGGATGCAGTCACATAATTGTAAATTGTACATCAATCAGTGTATTGATATACAGTAATAGCAATATTTGCTATTAAAGTATTATAAATATTTAAAAAATAGTTGAACAAATGTGTAGCAAACTGGGAAAACCAATTCAAAAGTCGCTCAGTAATATTTCACACAAGAGCCCCATTAAGTCAATTTTGATTAATTTATGAAAATTGATGTTTTAGTGAAAAACCATTCATTGATGCATTTACTTACATTATGCAAAATATCAAAATGGCATACGCACTATAAGTTGTCTTAAAAATTGATTTTATTAACACCCCCAAACTGCATTATAAAAGATACTGAAACTTTTGACTCAATTTTTCTCAGATGGAAATTCTCCTATCTCCCTATCATAAAAATGTTATATCTCAGGTTCTAGTAAACATAAAAAATTCAAATAAAGTGCATATTAATCAGGAAAGGCTGGAGGAACAGATAGGACCCATGTGAATGGTTTTCCCAGCTTGTCACACAAATATTACAATCAGTCAATATCAGTCTATGCTTCATTTCCATTATCTAAAGTTAGATTGAAACTGAAACAAATCAAAATTGGAGGAAAAGTTGCTGCGATACTCAATTCTAACAACTAATGTCTGACGGCACAGGAAAACCAGGTCAAAGTCACCCATCACATTCCTGAGATAATAGCCTATAAATGGGGAAAAAAAGTTATTTTTTCATATATTTATATTACTCTAAACTACAGCATCTCATCTTCAATTTTAATCTTGTTTTGAGTATGTAAATAGCTTTTGTTGCAACAAATCTTCACATCATTCATATGAAAATCTCATGCATGGACTATAAAATCTAACTTCAAGGCTAACGTTCTCCACTATAATGTTCAACACCCTCCGTTCTTAAAAATGGCATATTTCAGGCCCTATAAAAGATAATTTCATGAAATAAACTGATGTATGCTCATAATTGATCAATCAGTGCAATGATATCAAAATCTTAAAACATTATTTCCGCAACTTTGACCTAGTTTTCCTGTGCCATCACATTAATATTGATAGTTTAGTTCTTTTTGTCCAGCATATTCATAATTCAGGATTTTCATGTAATTTTCAGGAATTCAGGATATCCCTAAAAATTCAGGGTGGTTGGCAGCCCAAGAGGAATCTATGTAGAACTGTAATAGTCGAAGTAGTAGTAGCATTGTTAGTAATATAATAATAACCATTATGATGCCAATTGAGTGTCAGGATAAATCTAAAACACAACGCAGAATCGGGTAGCATTCATTAGAAAACAGTGTACAATAGTGATGATTATTTTAACACAGCTACTATCAATTCCTCTTTAAGATTTGTTATACATGAATCGGAAAGCTGAATATTATAAAGTGTTAGTCACAAGAGTGTGTGATCAATAATAATCTTATATCATAAATCTCTTTTCCAGGGCTCTCAACTCTAAACCAAAACAACATTTAAAAATTTGCATTGTGTCAAGTCGTGTTGTAGAGGAAATAGATTAGTATAGTGCAAATAATGTGAAATGGTTTATAGGGGTAAACCTTCTATCTACTTCTAATTAAGTACTAAATTTATTCATTCTCCTTCTTCTTTCAATATGCCAAATGACTCAACTAGTTGAGTATTGCTGTTGGCGTGCATGTTCAAGTTATTTATTTTGATTATGGTAGTCCTATCAATGAAGTTAACTTTAGAGCATTTTTGAATGATTCAGTAGTGCTTAACACTTTAGTTGCTTCTGGTAAGGCATTCCATAATCGGATAGCACTAGGGTAAAAAGAGTTTAGATGACTATCTCATTTCTACCTCGTCTCCCATTTAAAGTTCCATTAGGTTCTCTCATTATCATCGATGTGGGGGTTTAGTTTATTTTTAACCACAGAACTTTTTCACATTGAATTTCACGAGAACCGTTGAATTCAGCTGATTCACTGAAAATTAAGAAATCCTGCTTTTCTTTAATGTTACGAAGATAAGTATCAAATAAGCGCAACGATATATACCACACATCTAATTCCAATTCCCTCTTTACTTTTCTTTTATTTACCTCTTTGTACGACGTCATGGAATTTTTCAGCACATCTCGAAGCTCAATCAGCTGGCGTTTCTCGTCATCTTGACGCTGTCTAATTTGATGCACCTGCTTTTGCAACTCCTCTACGAAGTTGTGGAAATGTTCGATGGTGCGCAAACCGTCACGGAAGAAACTAATAGGATAACAAAATAAATAAAACAAAGTGTCAGGGTGGCCGGGCGGTTAGGGTATTGAGCTACGAATAATAGGGTCAGTGATTCAATTCCCATCCGAGGCAATGTAGTTAACCCTAGAGCAAGGTTATTTGCACAAATTACTTACGCTGGCTTGGTTTACAGTGGAAAAAAAAACAAATGAAAAGAAGCCCTTAGGTTAGAGATATAATATATTAAACAAATTTTTTTTTAAAAGAGAGAAAATTGAAACAAAAAATAATTTGGTACGATCTGGTGTTTTCATCATTTTCGCTATTATATACATTTTGTTTTTTTATAATGTCTTTTTTATCATATTTTATAATCAAATAATACATCACTTATTGACTTATATATACTTCCTTTTACTTTGTTTTATAGTAAACTTCCCTTGTAGCACTTTTTGGATGCTGCAATCCTTTTGTTTATGGAAAAATGCCTATAAACCAATACAACGATTGTAGCTAACTATATTTTTGTCCTCCAACGATATGTGCATAGATCCTAAAATAAAATTGAAGCATAAATTGATAAAAACAAAACTAAGTCATCTAAATAAAAAAGTAAAATTGGATTGAAGAGAATGTCCATAGATAAAAACGAAATAGAGAAACTTACTTTGCTTGGGTTTGATAATATTCAGCCAAAGATTGCAACAGATCTGGACCTTTTTTGGTGCGAATCTCATTCACTCGAATAAGGTACTGGGGAGAGAAATAGAAGTGGCATTCACAATTTTTAAAATACATCATACACATACACATCGTTGTTACTCTGTGGTCAGGTGGTCAGGTACTTGATTCATAACCGAGGGATTAAGGGTTTGACTCCACCTAGCGACTATGCAAAGTTGAGTCCTTGAGAAACGCTCTTTACACATATTTCTTCATCCGGCTCAGTAGCAACGAGCCTGCAGTTAGAGGCAGAGTTGGAAAATTGTCAGAATATTAGAAGTATGTGCCCTAATAGGCAACTCTTCTGCATGTAACATGAGGAGTTGACAGATGGTACTGGAATGCCAAGGCTAGTCGAGGAGTAAGTGATAAGTAAAGCGCCTTGAGACTTAAGTGATATGTATGCTATATAAATGTAATCTGTTTAATTTTTTTTTTATTTTTTAAATCAACTGGAAAGATATAAATATTAAAACAGATTAGCCAGATGATTTTGTAACACGAAAATTGGCAACCCAGAAATATTAATAAAACAGAGATGGATATGTCTTTAGGAGCGAAAAGAAAAATTTAAAAAATGCAAAAATTACTTGGTGGATTAGAAAAATGTTACTTTTTCCCAATAATTAAGATTAAATACTGTATTTAATAGCAATTGGTTGCCAAGAATTTCGTGCCAATTTGTCAGGTTTCTCAGATTCCTGAGGATTCCAAAGACAGAGGTTTCATACTTATTCCCACAAAAGTATCAATGATTTAGAAGATATAATAGCCTTATTGTAGGTTTAATCACAGAATATCACTCAATAAGGCGATGGAGGAAATATATTTAAAAAAATTTCTTTTAATTGAGCTTTTCCAAGCTGTATTATTTTATCTTAATAATTTTATCCTTACTTTTAAAACATTAGAAATAGTCAATCACATAATATAAATAATAATACAATGACTTGTTTTGCTGTATGTGATGTCTTTATGATCAAATAAGAGGAAGAGTGTCACAGGAGCCAAGCGATTAAGGCATTGGGCTGTGGATTGAAGGGATCCGGGTTCAATCCTCGAACGAAGAATGATGGTTAACCCTTGACCACGATTATTTATACCAATTGCTTACAATGAACTCAAGCAAGGCCCAGTTTACGGTGAAGACCAATTTCCCCAAAGGGAAGAATAAAGTGTATATTTTTTATATTTTCTAGCAGCATCGTTTGGTTTCTAATATTATTTCATACATACCTCACACATCTGAAGCTGAAATATTTTTCTCTCTTTCTCCATCTCTTCAGCTACCTGTGAATTAAATTTTAAAACAAATAAAAACAATTTTAAAGAATAAAATAATAACAACAATAATAATAATAATAATAATAATAATAATAATAATAATAATAATAATAATAATAATAAT
>JAUEKR010006681.1:0-17548 GCA_031762895.1 Corambe burchi
AATCAAACAGAACATTCCATAAAATAATAAATAATAGGCCTAGACTATAACCGATATGCCTAGACTAGACTCTAGACCTGTATGAATAACAAAATTCAAGCTGGAAATGGTCTTTGACAAGGATTATCTTTGGAGTAGTCTAGGTAATCAAGT
The DNA here is from genome assembly GCA_031762895.1 of Corambe burchi. Lineage (NCBI taxonomy): Eukaryota > Metazoa > Mollusca > Gastropoda > Nudibranchia > Onchidorididae > Corambe > Corambe burchi. The sequence goes on from JAUEKR010006681.1 coordinate 154, forward strand.
ATTAGGCACAGTAGTTGCTATGGGATGTTTTGGGTATTCCAATATGGCAGCCAGAACTTCCGGTCGACTACATAACAATAGTACAACGCTCTCTCCTTCTATTATTACTCCAAGGTTGTAACAAAGGACATCCGTGAGAGATGAACTATGATAGCCTTTATCATGCCTGAAGTACTATGCTTTGAGACCTTTAAAAAAACAAGTGGAATGAGACGCATTGATGAATTATAAAGTAAACTTTGGTGCAAATCATGAAGGGTGAGTGCGACAGGAAGGGGACTTTCATATAGATATCTTTTATGAAAGTGTTAGTAACATTATATTGAAATATTGATCCGTGTGTAAGACAAAATAAAAAGGTGAATGTTAAGGGCAATCACATCAACATAAGAGAAAAAAATAGTGTAAGTTAAATGAAACATACATAGTTCCCATAAAATACATTTTAATATAATTATAGAGGGGAGCTTCACTAATTGCAACCCCTCGATGGATTAGGAAATCATCCCAATAACTCGGGTTTCTCGGTTTGTGAGGTTAAATATTCTGTATTTTATAGCAATTGGCTGACTAAGATTTTTGACAATTTTCCAAGTTTCCCAATTACAGAGGGTCTCACTGTACTATGGCGTTGCATTATTTCAACCCAAGTAATTCTTCGTGTATTAATGTTGTATCTGAAAATGTATTATAATACGTGAATATAGCATCTTATACCGTAATGTATTTTATTTGACAATATTTTCATTCACTTCGCATACTTGAACGTCAGCCTTCGAACTAAATCGAATAGCCTCAATTACAACTATAATATGATAACTGACCAGATGAGGAAATTTCTTATGTCTATGCAGTTGCTATTTAGAGTAAAGGTTATTGTACGCAGATAAAGTATTGCACTGGTCTTCTAAAATGATTGCTATTTACGATATTTTTTCATTAGTTTAACCACCGCTGATTAGAGAGGAAGCAATAAATAAAGTAGCAAGAGAAGAACACTGCCTAATTATAATGTTTCACCTTACTTTTATTAGTTCACAATGGACTTAATCATACATTGTCACTACTCAATGCTATTAGCTATCACAGTTATTGTCTTTATCTATTCCACATAAAGAAATCCTCAAAATACTAGCTACCATGATATTATCTCGTAAATTTTATGTGATTTATTGACGAATATTCAACAGTTCTAAAGAAGATGTAAAATTACAAAATAAAACAGCGATGTCATTATCAAATACAACATTCAGTAACAATACGAAATAAACAACCGAAAAAAAGAAAACACCCCAAAAAAAAAAAAACAACAACAACCCAGCAACAACAACCCAACAACAGCGCAAAAGAAAGGAATAAAAAGGGTGTGAGATCTCAACTAGACCTAAACAATATAGCAAAGAAGCAATGTTGAGCAAAAATTAGCAACAATAATAGCAGTAAACTAAAATATAGCAAAATTCAATTTTCAAGCATGTAACAATAGAATAGGGCACATGCTAAGCTGCCTTTAGATAGAGAAAATGAGACAATGATAGGATAGATTGATTACTGCTCTGTTCAAACAATTCAAAATGGACTAATATTATTATGACCAAACTTGAAAGGCGAATGATTTAGATGACAACGGATCTCCCGAGTGAGCGATAAACATGGCTCGCATAATGCCGGAAACACCCATTTTGCACGCACCCATAATGTTGCATACTATTATAAGATTTGCAACTGACGGTTTATAAGAAAAAGAGTGCATTATGGATGCTGAAAACAACGCAAGATTCAACTCTTTTTTCTCTTTAACTTTTAAACACAGCCTCACAAAAAGATGTGAATGAATCCTTATATTATAATACATAAATTTATTGGGTATTGAGAAATTGGTTTTCCAAAGAAAAACAACAGCAAAAGAGAGCAAAGTCATTAATTTGGTCTTTGATATAATATACTATTATATTATTTCACTCATAATATGATATGATATGATTGGGGGGAACACTACTTTTATGATAACAAGTGTATCAAATTATGCTACTAAACCGACATAATGCACAATCAGATTGATTTAATGTTTTCTCATAGATTGATAAATAATCAAATTATCCAAGACGTGTTAGATACTAATCACAGGGCAAGATCCCCCTCCGCCCTATGGTACTTGGAAACATTCATTTTAGTTGGATTCATGCTAACCCAACCATGGCATATCATACAACTCACATATTACATCATGTCGGCTTGCACGTCAGATGGATCATGTTTCAGGAAATTAATGCTTTCTCTTGTACTCATCTCGATGTCTTACGACAACCTGAAGCCCGATTATTCGTGCTTTACGCTTCAATTTAGAAAAATCGTATCAACACACAATATATAAATAACTTAAACAGCAAAAACATAATCAAAATAAATAAATCGATAAATCGATAAAAATCAAATCAAGTTAAATAGAAAATAGAACAACCAGATTCATCAAATTTAAAGAACTTAATGTTAAAATGGATAGTTAAAAGAGAAGCCTAAGATCGTGGAATGGTGACTATCTGAATGTAATAAGGATATGAGGATTTTTGGCGAAATAGCCAGGTTATAATAATAATAGGTATTAACTTTCAGGACGAAAATTGTGAACCTTTCTTTTTTTCTTGCGTATTTCACTTTTTTCAAAGCTTCTTTGTTTTATCCGCTGATTTTAATTTCAACGCTCCAGTCACCCAAAATTAAACAACACATTATGCAAATACAGTGTAGAATTTAAAATTTGAATACAGTGTATTACATAAAATGATATGTCTTTAATAGAATGCTTGATTTAGATATGCCTTGATGTCAACCATATGTTATGAAATGGTGATAACATTACGATTCAGGATAATATGAATGAGCATGCTGACTAATTTGTGAACTAAGTATTTTTTAAACCAATACTGAACCTACCTCTATATTTTGGATTTTCCAAACCAAAACAATTTCTCTCACTCACATTGAGAGGAAATCCCAAAATGAAAAGTCCGATAGATATAGCTATTGAATCACAATCTATATCAATCTGATTTTTTTTCCGGAATTTCCACAAAATATGTCTAAGTTTATACTAATATGCTTTGAACAGCATTATTCTAAAAATGATAATGTATACATCAAACTGATTTATTAAATCTGAAAAACCCCTTTATAATCTATTTGATGCAGTACCCATGCAATGTCATCTAAATGAAGTCAACCATCCAAATCTTGCTCTCATAGATGTATAACATCTCATGACTGTAACAATATATTACTGCAAACAATTTCATGATAATATCCACTGATCCGAGAAGAATATCTTGTGTACATCTAGACCAAACGAAGTATAAGCACTGAATGAAAGTTACTCATGCACAAGGTAGGAAAAAAAACAACAAACAAATAAAACCGTTCACTTTTTAATTTTTTTTTGGGGGGGGGGGTGTCTTCACTAATACCATAACATTATATTTTCCATTTTTACGTTAACAAATGATTAAAACATAAAATTAACGAATAGCAATAAGTCGAAAAGCAAACTTACCAAATAATGCCACCAATTTGATAGTCATGTGATTTTCTCAAAGCTGGATTCGAAAATTTTAAGGTTCGTTATCAGAATACTAAAGATAATAGAAAGTAAAAATGAGAAATAAGTCATTTAATGCATAAAACGCATATTTTTTTCGGTGACTTACTTCATCGTTTCACTGGTATACTCGTCGGATCTCAGTGCTTCGGTTGTCAATTGAAGCATTGCGACTGAAAATATGATCTATTTTTGTCTGCTCCGTAGACGTCTACATGTTATCTTTGTGTTTTTCAAACGGTAAAGTCTTGTTAACAAGTATTTATAGAACAAAGGGCGAAGTTGTATCACCATTTCTCACTACGTCACGACGTAATGTGATTAGTTTTCACATTTTTCTGTTGTTTTTTTTTAATTCTTATGGATAATTCAATCAGATCCTTGATACTGTGAAGAATCAAATAAAAGGTCGTTCTCTACAGGCGAATGTATCATGAATGTTGTCAGGTATCTTTGACAAGTATTGTTGTCCATTCGATGTCTCCTTTGGAATTTTGAGTAAGAATGAATGACTGATTGAAAAAGTTGTGTAACTTGTTATTTCTGGATTTCAACGTAGCATTATAATCCAAAAAGTCTCCATCAGGTTTCATAGGTATTCGTAATGAAAGGAGGTGCTGCTTTAAGTTGTGTATGATGTGGGTAAGATGCAAACATTCAATGGTATTAACTGATAGTATAACATTTTTGTAGGGCTGAATTCACTTATTGATTTCATGAGAGTCAAATATATCTCCCGAACAGAAGCATCAGCGCATTACTCAATCTAGTGCTTGCATAGCAACTTTCTTTCATATAGAGAAGTGTCTTTAATTCTTCTTTCGGGGGAAATCAACATTTTTGTAAAATAGTCTTCTCATCTATAGTTTGTTTAAAGGAAACCCCACGAATTTGAAGGAATATAATAGCAAAACCTTATCAATCAGTTAAGTTTCTTTGATGAATAGAAAGAAAAAAAACCTTTGGGAAACTTATTATTACCCAATAATATTTAATTTATTGGTATCTGATACATCAATGAATGAAATTAAATTGGATGGGGAAAACCTCTATGCTATGGATGATGATTTTGAACAAAACACTCAGAATCAGTCACTCGGAGCATGGCGACTCACAATGAAATGCCTGCAATGCATAAATTGCATATTATAGGACAACTTGAGCGTCTTTGGTACACTTAGGATCTAAACTTGACTTCTCAGTTAACGAAAATGTAAATAATGGAGCAAGCAAGCACAATTATTGCTAGCTTAAGTGTCACAATTTTAGAAACTGCCAATGTGGTTCTCAACTATTTAAATTTCCAATCTTTTGTTTATAACTTTAGCTTTCCAATTTATGTCTGATTACAGTATGTGCATACTTATTTTAAAATACAATATAATATAACAAACTCAAAACGAATAAAACACACGGGCATTTAACAACAAAATATCCTTTTCTATATTATTTTGACGCTCTTATCTTACCTATTGTTCAGAAAATTTCAAACCTCTTTCTTTATAACCATCATCTGTTGAAATATTATGCGTGGCCATATTTGATCTAGTTCTTGCATGTCAGTTTAAATCCATTGTTAAATCAATGTTCCCATCTAAACAGCATTTATTCGGGGAAAACCGTCAACATTCCTAAATCAACTCTCTTCATTTGTTGGTATATTTGATTTATAGGAAAAACTCACAGTTTTGATGAATCTCCTACCGTTTTTTTACGAATCTTTGATGATTATACAACATTTTTATTGACGTGTTTATAATGTTACGATTTGTTATATGTTACATCGATGAATCAGTGTCGATTAGATGAGAAAACTATGGTAAGGATGGTAATTGTGAACACCTCACTCAGTCAGTCACTCGGAACATGGCAACTCACGACGGTATGCATTCAATGCATAACAACTTGCATCTTATAAGACGACTTGAGAATCATTGTTACACTTAGGATTTAAACTTGATGAACCTGTTAATCAGTTAACCACAGATCTGTATAGTTATCAAGATTCGTTTGATTTGTATAATATACATCTTTGTAACATCAAAACCATCGACTACTTAAATGTTAAGTCCTGCTGAATCATTCAAGCTTGCACTAAAATTAACTTCATTGATAAGATTACCATAGTCAATATAACATTATATCATTAATAATATTATGAACAAGCGCGTCAACGTTAGTACCCAACTACTTTATTCCGCTGGTATATTAAAAGAATGATAAGTTTTGCGGATGCTAGCTCTTCATTTGTGACAATTAATTATCATACTCACTTGTATGTCGTGTTATAGCATAAATTGTGTCACTCAACAGTTTAAAGAGGTATTACATTAGGTTCAAATAATGATTATATCGGCTTATGCCTGATTTTTTTTCATTTGCATCCTTGCTTTAGAATGTATAACATTGAAATTGATTACCTTACTCGGAGCATAATTAACAAAATATAATAACATTAATGCGTTTAAGCTTGATACTTTTATTTTATGTTGGGAATTATAGCCCTTTATTATGTTAACATCTGTTGAAAGATTCTGCGTGCTTTATTCGAACTAATGCTGACACTGCAGATTGCATAACAATATAAATTTGGAATTTCCCCACTGTCTACTTTTATTTCGGGGAAAAACCGTTAGAACTTCGAAATAAACTCTATATATCTGGGGGTGGGGGGTATCTCTCCATTTTTATAGGAAATTCCACACATTTGTAAGAAAACTCCAGCAAGGTTTGAAGGATCCTTGATGAAAATTCATAAACTACATTGATAAGCTTATAATATAACACCCTGATATGGTATTTGATACATTCATTTATTAAACAATAATTGATTGGATTAGAAAACCGGTATGTCATGGAGAATGATTTTGAATAACTTTTGACTCAATGTACTAACCCAAAACTGCGCACTCAAATGCACCATTGCGTGTATCTCTTAACACGACTAGAGATCACTCACCCAATCATTAGGATACTCATTTCTATCCCCCCCCCCCACTCTGCTCAAGTTAGTATTAAGGCATAATATGTTATTGAAAGAAGTAGATAAGTGAATGCCTCATCTTCACTTCTGTGCCACTCCATGGCATAAACCATCTCAGCAGCTTTTAAAGACGTTTGACGTTCAACGAAATTGGTACTGACATAAGTTTATTTTTTCATAGCATTTAATTTAATCTGCAAACCTGTTTTATAATAAGTTATACATTATATTCAAAATATATACCATGGACCTTCAATAAATATACAAAATACCATTTTGTTTTATGTTGATGCTCTATTTTCATGCCTGGGAATATTCAAACCTCCCTTTGATGAATTATATTTGTTGGCCGATGCGTACTTGATTTAGATCTAATGCTCATACTGCGATATGCATTCACAGAAATCGTAGTTACCCGTCAAACCTACGTAATATTACGGGGAAACCCTTAGAACTTTGAAATGAACTCTGTTCATCCGTAGCTATTTTTTAATCTAAAGGAAAGTCCAAAAATGTTGTATTAAAGCTTCAACAAGTTTCGGTGAGCAGACATTAAGTACATTGATAATCTTATAATGCCAGACTTTGCTATTTGATACATCGATGAATAACATTTGCTTGGATTAGAAAATCACTATGTTATGGAGAATGATTTTAAATAAACTTTTGATTCAAAATACTCAATCAAAATTGCGCGCTCAAATGCATCATGGCTTGCATCTCTTTACACCGCTTGTGCACTCAAGCACTCATTTGCTCACTTGAATCCCTTTGCCCAATTTAACTCTCATTCATTCAATCACTCCTCTGCCTTTCATAAGCCCATTAACTAACCTATTCATTAATTAATTTGCTGTAGTCAATAATATATTCTTACCAAAATATCATTAAAACCCCAAAAGACCAATTCATGCATAGTGTAGGTATTTCCCGGATTGATGCTCAAAGCTATATTGCGTGAGGGAATAAATAATACAATACTTATTTCATTGGACAGAAATCATAATCAATGTAAACAAAATGTAAACTAAGACTAAAATCCCCAAGTAACAAGCTGCATAATTATATTTTAAAGATTTTTTTCAGATAGTTGAGGTAACAATATCAGCTGAGATGTGATTAATGATTTTGATAACGTTATCAAATTCAATAAAAAAAATTCCGCATTATTAATTGCGTTCTTGATCAGCGAAAAATCCCACAAGATGCTATAGATTCCAATTTGTTTAATGATATTGTATAAAGATTATTAGATGGGTAGGTATTACGAATGGGTATTACCCGATATTTTAAGTCTTTAAATTTAGTCCATTTAATTTGTAGACTAGCAGGTACTAATACGCCAAATGAATGGAGTCGCACCAAAGTAAGGTTACACTAATAATGTACAGTTCTTCATTAGAGAGTGAATATATTTTTGAAAGTGAAATTTGCAATGAAATTGACTTGAAATAATCTATAAATATAGACAGATGCTCGTTGCCATAAATGCAGTATTGAATTAAATGAATTGTGTCGAGAATTCATCAAGAGCAATACAAATGACTTCAAATGAAACAAAACACATAATTATGTAATTGACATTGAGAGGAGAAAGAAATTGATATAAAGATAGGGTGTAAATTGGAGAAAGAATAAGAGGAAAAAAGAGATAAATACAATGTGAGTGAGCGAGGAACTGGCATAGGGAGAGACTGCTATAGAGAGACTGATATAGAGAGATACTGATATAGAGAGATACTGATATAGAGAGAGAGACTGATATAGAGAGAGACTGATATAGAGAGAGACTGATATAGAGAGATACTGATATAGAGAGATACTGATATAGAGAGAGACTGCTATAGAGACTGATATAGAGAGACAGACTGATATATATATAGAGAGACTGATAATGTAGTGAGAGAGACTGATATATAGAGAGACTGAGATATATAGAGAGACTGATAAATAAAGAGGCTGATATTAGAGAGTGATATAGTGAGACGAAACAGTAAAGGAGCATAGCAAGAAATGATAGGACAGATAGAGAGAAAACTGTAAACGAATGATAAAATTAATGATGAAGAGAACGAACAGAAGACGGAGAGAGAGAGTACGAGAAAGAGAGAAAGAACGATGTAAAGATAGATAGGGGAAATAAAATAAAAGTGCGAGAAGCAAAGAGATATATTGATACAAAGTGAGGAAAACAAAGAATGACATAAAAATGTATAGAAGACATAATATTAATGATCCATGCCTATATAAGGAATTCATTAAAAAGTGCACCCAGACACATGTTTGGATTTAATAAAATGATAATACTAAACCAAGGATGTAGTGTTTCATCGACAGGAGGAAATTTCAATTTGTAATAAACATTTTCTATCATTTTAACTAGGGAATACCCTGCAACTACTAAAAAGTAACAGGTGGAGTTCTCTTTTCATTTATTAATGTTTAGTTAGCATGTTCAATTTGGCCTTAGATACAAATACAGCCGAGCTAAAAAAAAGCAAAGCAACAGAAACAAAACAACAGCATGAAAATATGTTAAGTCGAGAAAATCCTTACATTTTCTGATAGTAACGAGCAAATTTCTTTGATGAAAAAATATTGTATGTATACTAAAAGACGGATGAAAACAACAATCATAAACAGAAAAATACACAATGTTCGATTTTCTTTCAGATGTCATACTACGACCACTAATCATGGCATATAATTAAACCCAATAAATCAGACAACAAAATAAACATTTTTGAGGCATCAAAATGACCTTGGAAATCATATTTACATTTATTCTTGAAAGTTTATTATATTCTGAGTAAAATTGAAATACATTGCATTCATTGGAAAATTCAAAATGACCTTTTAGTAGCCAATTATATAGAATTAAATCGAGCAGCTAAGCGAGGGATTATAAAGAGTATAATTGTGATACTAAGCAAAAACGACATACTGCTATTACTTCTGCGTAAGCTAACTAAAGAATGGAACATATTCTAGTTTTATACTCGTATCATTATTATTATGGGTATATAAAACAAAAATGATATGTTGTTAGTCAAATAATAAGGTGGGGAAATCCTGATTGGTGCTGAGTGGAGCTAATGATTACATGAATGAAAGGCAACGTTGGGAAAAAGGAGCTTCGCATAGATACCCTTTTTAAAATTTCAAAGCTAGTATTTTAGACAGAAAATCCCTGTTATACATCAACTCAATTTTTTATCTGAAAAGTTAAAATTATGTCAAACAAAAGCAATAAAACAAAATAAATCAAATAAACAAAAATCTTATTATATTAACAGCAAAACAAAGCAGGATATCATCAACTTGAAAATTATTCCAGGATATTTTACTTCATTAATACTTTAATGCTATGGCTACATAAAAACATGCGACAACCACCCCTCCCCCCCTCCTCCCCCAAAAAAAAAAGAAAGAAAACCCAGCAAAACAATGCAAAAAAGCAAACAAATCAACTCATCTAACACAACGCAAGCAAAACAAAACAAAACCCATTGAAAATAGCAACACAGTTCCACCCTCTACTTTTCTCATGCCAATTTCGTTTCATTCATTCTCTAGTTTATCCACAAAAGTATGATGTGAGCATAGAAATTCAACATGGTTTGCTCATTTCTGCTTCTTCTGTTATTATGAATTAATAACAGATTGATACATTGAAAAAGTGAACTGTCATAAGCTGGCATCCTTTCTTTTTGTTGACTAAAATATATTTTTGGTCGAGTAAAAAAATACACTAACCTAGCTCACCCGTAGGATATTTTGCTCAAATAAAAATCGCTGCCTTTCAAAATATCCCTATAGGAAATAAGTCAACCAAGACGGATAATCAAGCTCATGTTCTAAATGGATTTTTTGTATCAATTAATGGCATTTTTATTCGATCGTTTATTTTATCATGTGTATATTTTATTAAACATTTTTTTCTTTCTTGCAGAGTGATTTTGAAAGTTGAAAGTGAATTTATCATTACGAGATATTCATTGACTGTATCTCAGTTTCTTTTAAATGTTTCTGATTTGTTTAGACGTGAGTTGATGAATGGAAAGTTTAAAGTTTAAAACAATAGGTTTTATGTTATTGCTATGGGCCTTTCCTTAAGAGTTACAGTTAAAACTGCAAGTTTTACATTATGCTTTGGGGATTTCCGGGACACATGAGTGGAATTTCCTAGTTCATGGCAATGATGTTATTTTATCGTTATTGCGTCTCAATTTTAATTAACATTAATTTATAACAATATGTGTTTATAAATGTAGCAATAAACATATTATTATAATTGATTACTAATGTAAAAAATTCACGAATACTGGATCATGAGATTTTTAGAAAAATAATTAATTTTTGACACCCAATTCAATGGTTGGAACAAAAAAAAAAAACAAAAAAAAAAGAAGAAAAGCTCTGTTGCCCTCTATAAAACTCTAAAATCTTTCAAAGATGAATCTGTTACAGACCGGACGCGGCACATGTTATATCTTGACTGCCATAATGCTTATTCATAACTTAGAATGGTCACTGGTTGAAGAAGGAAATATTCACAATAAAAAAATCCAATACCTTTTTCCAATCTTTCACGACAGAAAAGAGAAGTAATTTTAGGAACTTCCAGTTGACACAGGAATAATATTATCTAGTAATAAACTTCAAATCACGCTCGCTAACGATTATTTCCCTTTAATGATGTAAGTCTCTAAAAAAGCAACCATACAATATGGAGATTATTGTATCAGGACTGCCATAATATTCATTCCTCAGTGATAGTGGTCACTGACTGAACAAGGAAGCAATCCTTATTAGAAATGCTAAGCACTCACTCTTTCATGAATAATGGTAACCCATTCTTTTCTAAGACCGTATTATTGATTGATAACATGCACGGACGCTTACATTGACATAGCTATTGATATAGATCCCATCTATGGTGTATATTTCAGGATCAAACCCTAGTTGCTGCTTTCTATGCTTCCACTTTACCGAAGGGGCAATCAAGCATGCTTTTCGCTACTGAGAAATTTCCTGGTAGTTACAAAATATTCAAATTATGTATTAATTGGAAATGGAAGAGCGCTCTACGATACCATACAAATAATAAGAGTTGGGCCATAATATTTGAATACATATCATAATACAAATTATATGGAGCCATAATAGTTAAAAAGTAAAAATAAACAAGAAAATAAAAGTTAGAATAAGACATAAAAAAACAAAAACACCTGACGAATATACTTTTAAATTAAGAATCCAAAAGTTTCCAGTATAGAACTAGTTTAATCTAATTTAAAAATCAATACTGGCCGTATAAAATGACAGAAGGCTCAGAATGGAAGCCATGGTGATGTTTAGTGAGTTGAAATGCTATAATTTGATAATTGGGATCTCGTTTTCATTAATAGGACTGAATAAATAGAATAACACTGAATGTAGTTGAAATTTGGGTATTAATTAGAGTCTTGAGTATAAACACGGTCACATATGAAAATGATATTTGTGCGTGGTAAATATTTTCAGGAGCAATTTGATGGTGGTGGGTAATTATATTTCATTATATATAGTTTGATAGTTTAGCAGTGATATTTAAGATACTTTTTTTTTAAAATGGGCGAAAGAGGAAGATGAAGACTTAGATGGAGAAAAAGACACACAGAGAGAGAGAGAGAGAGAGAGAGAGAGAGAGAGAGAGAGAGAGAGAGAGAGTGTGTGTGTGTGTGTGTGTGAAAGAGAGAGAGAGGAAGAGAATGAGAGAGACAGAGATATATTGAGATTAGAGACAAAGAAATAAAAAGAGAGAAAGAGCGGGGATATTGAGAGAAAGATAAAGAACGAACGAGAATGAGAAAGAGAGAAAACTTGAAAGAGGGTGAGAAAGGAAGAGAGTAAGAGAGAGTGGTGCACAGAGTGGGAAGAGTAATAAAGATGGAGTAAGAGATACATTGAAAGTCAAAGAGAGACATAGACAGAGAGGAAAGAGTAGATAGCAAAACTAAAACGAAATTAAAGCAAAGATCAACGCTGAAATAATTGACTAAAGATAACATCATAGTCATTATGATAAATGGTAACCTGAAGCATTGTAACAAATATAAATTTAGACTGAGAAGAGATGGTATAAGGAGTCATGTATCATAAGGAGTCAGGTATCATAAAACCCTCTTTAAAATGATTTGGTGTCATATTATTTTATCCAGCAAAACAATCATCTTGATGTACTAGGAGATAACAGTGTTCTTACCTAGTGAAATACTAATTTATGGACTACATTGTACTATCTGATTGCAGCCTTGTAATGATATCGTAAGACTGCAGCAAGATAGTTAAATTAATATAGTTCATACATTAGTATTTTTATCATCCATGATCTATATCAGCGCCAGCATACTATACATGGACGAAGTAATATAATTAGTAATTAGTAATGGCAGATCAATATGAATCAAGAGAAGGCTTGATATTACTGACTGATAACCGATATGCCCAAACCCCACACCAATACCATACTCGACAAGCAGTGCCTCATCATAATATACATCCGATACGTGATGGAATAACAATGACATTAATTAGTAAACATTTCTCTTTGTTTGAGACTAAGGCATCAATAGTTTCACCCTAGTAGTAGAAGTCCTCCATAAGATCTGTTTAAAGTGTTCGTTATTTAGTCCGAGTAATTGGAGAGCAATATGAATCAGAGAAGATACATTACATTATGCCGCTAACCATACTCTTTTTCCCAAGCACCATAATATACCCATGCTATATTTTTAGGTAACAATTGCTTTTGGTAGTAAAATACTGTATTTGAGAATACAATAGCATCATTAGTTTCAAACTTGAGTCCATAATTTTATGTGAAGTGTTAGCAGCCTAATTGGGGGGGGGGGGAATTTGAATGAAGGAGAAGTTGTTTTTTTACACATCAACAACTTATTTTCTTCTTTTAAACCTCCCAAATACATGGTACAGCTTAGAAATCGTAAATCTAAACTAATGCGATCATATGGGGTTTTATATTTCACACCGACGTAGTATACACCATCTTCGCAAATCCTCATACTAACAAAAAATAAATCCACAAAATAAATGATATAATTGCACAAAACAGCTGTCTAATAGATGATTATGTGACGTATTTAATGAGAATTACTGGATATCTGGGATTGATATGTCAGCTGCTTTTGACACGATCAACAGAAGCGAATTGCTAGATATAGCCAAATCAATAATCGACGACGATGAGCACCAAAAAATATGTTTTCTACTAAGTTACACAAAAATTGAGACAAAAATAAACGGAGCATCTATCATCAATCCTTTCATAAGTAATGAGGGAACTCCTCAAGGCGATAGTCTTAGTCCAGTTCTTTTCACAATCTATTTAGATAACGTTCTGCAAGACATAAAGCATTGTTGTTACCACTGCCAAAGACGTTATACGGTAATGAAATTCCAAGTGAAGTAGCATATTATGCAGATGACGTAGACTGCATAGGGTACCAATTTGCAGATATTGAAAAAATACAAGAACACCTTCAAAAACACCAACTCAAAGTTAACATTGAGAAAAAACGGAATATACATCTCTATCCAGAAATGAGAAAGAATGGAATAAAGTAAAAAAGGTGGGATCGCTAATCGGCGACCAGGAAGATTTTGAGAGAAGGAAGCAGCTTTCTACGGTAGCACTCAACAAACTACTCCACATTTGGTCCAAAGAAAAAGTCATCAAAACATCAACGAAAATTGATCTGTACAAATCCCTCGTAAAATCAATTCTGTTATACAACTGTGCGACATGGGCATTGACAGAAACAGAAGAAGAGATATTAAACGCTTTTAACAGAAAACAGCTTTAAAAGGTCCTAAATATCAGATATCCAGCTAAGATCACCAACAAATCGCTGCACAAAAAATTCCAAGAAAAACCCTTTTCCCTACAAATCTTAGAAGCCCGCTAGAATCTTTCAGGTCACATCCTTAGAAGAGACAAATACATTCCGCAAACAAAGCAACACGAACATTCTTTACTAAAGAAACAACCAAATGAGTAGGCCGGCCCATTACAACTTTGCCTATAGTTTAGTAATCAGAAGAGACCTCGCACGCATCAACCATCTTAACAGACTCACATCAATAAATGACCTGAATGATATAACATCTTTAGTTCAGAGCAGACAACTTTGGAGAGCACACGCAATTGGGTAACTGGGACTCGACACGACGATAAGTCAAGTAAGTCATATTAACTGTAAAAAATTCACCGATTTGTTCCATTGCATTGTCCAACAACTTCATCCCTCTGTCTCTCCATCCTTCTGTCTCTCTATCGATCTAACTTTCTCCTCTCTCCCTCTCTCTCTCTCCATTTCTGTTTCTCTCTATTTTTCATTTTCTACATACTTTTATTCCTCCAAATTCATACTATTCCCACCTCTATAATATAATATTATAGAACTATATTATCTACTACATTATTTCATATTTTTTCCATGTCTTTATCCAGTTCAAGTAACCTTAAGTCTATCTGCTGGTCATCATCACTATTTTGTCCTTTTTTTTCTTTCTGCACATCCCATGTCTAGTACTCATTTACAGCCACTTCATGTACCACTATGCATTCTTACCGCCAGCAGTATGCACTACCATTACACCTTTTAAATTACTCCACTTGAAGAGTGTGGTGGATTTTCTAATACCGCCCTTCTCCCACATCTATTTCTCACTCTTTCTCCGCCTTCGTGCGTCTCTCTCTGGTCTACTCTTTATGTTTCTCCTTAGTTCTCTCTCCTTCTCTTTCTCTCTTTCCTCTATCTCTCTCTTACTTTGTCACTCTCTTGCTCATTCCTTCTCTCCCTCATCCAACTTATTTACCATCAAATATCTGCACACAATGCCATTGTTTATTTAAAACTGATCCACTTGAAAACAGTGTTAGACATCCCATCGTAGCTCAAGTCATGCATGATAATAATATTGTCGTAATTAATTCCCCTGGTCGGCGGCCTTTGCACGCATAGTGTTGATTGAATCGTATCAAGGCGTTATAAAATCACTCTCGGAAAAGCTGAAAATGATCAAATTGTGAAACTGAATATTGTGTGGCCAATGATCGTTCCACCATTCACTAAGGCTGTTCTTAAGTGTTTTTCAATTTTCTATCAAAACATGACCGGAGCATGCGACGCGATGATCTGTTTTCATTATCAACACCTAACCCTTTTCAACCCTTGCACCTCATTATTTGTTATCTCCCTTTACTCTCTCACTCTCTTTCTCATTGTCCTTCTATTTATCTCTCTTTCTCTCACCCTTTATACTCCCTCGGTCTCTATCTCTATCTCGCGATTGTATATTATGTGCCATTCTTTTACTTTTACTTTGCTCTTTTGTCCCTCTCTCCTTCTTCATAATAGGATTTCATCTTCTTCAATGCTTCTCTTTTTCATTCTTTGCTTCGCATTTTTTCCAAGGTAAAAAAAAAGCACCAACATCTTAACCATCATCGCAATCGTCTGATTTCTTCATTCCATTTCTTTTATTCCCATGCATTTGTCAGGTTTTTCAATTTCTTATAATACTCGTTCGTTGAATTGAATGATAACTCGATGTTCGTATCTTCACATTGATTTTTCATCCAAATTATGCTTATAGGCCTAATTTTATTTTCAACCTGCTTTATTTCAAATTGTTAAATTTAGCGCATTATGTCATTGTTATACCGAACTAAATACACCATCCAAAGACGTTCCACCATTCACCATGGCAGTTCTTAAGTGTTTTTCAATTTTCTATCAAAATATGACCGATGTTTGCGACCCGATGATCTGTTTTCATTACCAACCCCTCAACCTTTTTAACCTTTGCATCACATTATTTGCTATCTCCCCTCCTCCTTTCTGCATCACTGCCTCGCTCTCTTCGTAATCTTTTTTTTTATCAGCATATTCTTTCATGTTTTCTCTTTATCTACCTCTCTCTCTAGTTCTATAACTGTATGTCTATCTCTCATTAATTCCCTTCTTCCTCTCTCTCACTCCCTCACTCTCTCTCTCTTTTTCTTTATCTTTTTATCTCTATATCTCCCAATCCCAAGCTCTCATCGTTCTACATAATAACTTCTCTTCTTCTATGCTTCTTTCTTTTTTCATATCCTCGTTTTGTTATTTTTTTTTCGTCTTCGTCGCCGTGTTTATTGTCTCCTTTTTATTCTTCCTGCTGTTTTTCTCCAAGTCTTCATTGCATCTTTAGCATCAATGTGATCTATGTAATGCTGCTCAATTGAAATATCGAATTGCAATATGCCTAAGAGATTTTGTCGTGTTTATTTATTACATAATCCATGCTGTTTAAACAATGCTATGTTAGGGTAAATGTTAAAAGCAAAAGAATTTGATGGGTAGCTAAAACTAGAACCAAACACACCATTCACTCGAGCTAATACAAAATGATGCGCCTACCACTTTCATCACACTATCCTAAACGTCGTATAAGTAATATTTGAAGCACGAATAAAATACATTAGATAGTAAACAATCAGATCAAAGAAAATCGTTCTATCCAATGATCAGTCTATTGCTTCTCATCATTGATATAACTTACTTGACTTATTTACTCCCTCTTGTATAGTCGCTTGATCTTACATTTCCCGATATCTTGGTTGATTAAGTGTGACCAGTTTCTTATGTTCAGTGATTCAACACACAAAACAAAACAAAGTCATTCATCAACAGAAAAAGTAAACAACAACAAAAAAACATAAAAACCAACACACATATAACAACACTTAATACATCTAGTATATATCTAAT
>JAUEKR010006793.1:0-11395 GCA_031762895.1 Corambe burchi
CTGTTGGACATTCTAAATCTTCCTGTGTGCGTGGATATCGTAGCTGTTTGTGACTCCATACTTTATAAGGTACCGTACATAACCCAATTCTAATCTTTAGTTAGTTGTTTCACTGACTCATCATTACAAAGACAGTGGCTCCTTCAGCCTAGGACTATTCATGAATAATACTAAGTTTTTTGAGTCCGTTTGGCTCATTGGAAGAAGAGGACATTGAATGCTGGCTTTCCTGATAATATGATATGCCACTCTCAATTTATATACATTGTACTATGTTACTATTGCGTTAATGTTTTTGTTGATAATTTTCGTTCACTCTTTATGCATTTTTTTTAGAAATTCAATTGACTAAGTGCCCAATAGAGGACGAAAAGTGTAACAGAAAATCTTCCATCCAGGAAAATTTATTGAATAAATTGATCGTTAACTCATCTATATCTCAATAGGTTCTGCTTGATGTCCTTATTCCAAGTACGATTCAAGATATTCCTGAAAGGTACGTATTACAAAGCGTGCATACATGCTAAGGTTAACATTCATTTAATATGGAATTCTGGTGTCTGATTCAAAGAGCAAGAATTAGATCATGTTTGAAGTCTGGATAACTTACAATACTTTATAAACCGAAATTTCAAAATATACTATAGCCATCGTCTAAGCGTCGCTCGATGATTCAGGCCTCTAAATTAGAGTATTATGATTATTTGATGCTGTACGAGTCTCATATTTAGATATCAAAATATTGTATGTGATTATGACGTTTGCTTAAATTCTAAAGAAAATGAAATATGAGAAGAGGATTATAAATCAGGATTGGAATAATATTTCATTGCAAAACAGTCATTTAAAAATGCATAGAATTATTATCAACTATTTAATTTGGTCCCACTTCCCAGCTTGTCCATCGAAGTAAGGGCCTTTCTAAGGAGTCTACCGCACTGGATTGACAATTCAATGGACGACTTTGTACCTGATGCAGTCAGTCAAGTCAAACAAAAAGGTAATTACGTTGCTTTGTATCTTTTATATACCAATATGATTATAATTTGAAACTTCCATTTTTGCCGACCTATGATAATAGTCATGCTCTACTTACTTATTATCACATGTATTATATCATCAATCATATCACTTGTTGGTGGACATAACGATTTAATTTATTTATTTATTTAGCATTCCCATTAATTCTGATTCTAGGAAAAATATGGACTAATGATTTCTAGACAATGAATTTAGTATCTGGACCACTCGAACATAGACAAAAAAAAAAGAAAACTCGGAATTCGCGCGGTCATGTTTCAAAATATAAAAAAAAATAGAAAAACAACAACAAAGAACATCAAAAAGCAACAACAACAAGAACATAAACAAAACAAAGAACAATATTGGAGCAAAACAATACCGAAGCAATAATTTAAAAAAAAAACAACAACAACAAATAAACAACACCTACAGTTTAAATTCAAAAACCCTAAAAGGTATAAAATACCTCTTTCCCCATCCCCATAGGTTTTATTTTACAATAATGAAATTATTTTTCTGTATTCCTTTCTATCTTTATCAGTTCTTAGCATATTCATTCGAGCCATGAAACGGCACCTGGCATTCGTCAAGATAGCCACGGTAAGAAATCATTAGATAGATCTATGCTATATTGATTAACTGATCCATTAAATTAATAATCACTTCATCAATTCAAAGATCTTTTTTCAATTTTGCTTGCTGACTCAATTGTGCTTGAGTATTACTGTTGACTGAGTAGAAAGTTTTCAAATTTTACCAGTGTGGCGACTTTTAGCAACCTACTCTTTGCGATTTTAAACCACCGAGGGGTTTTTAACGTGCTTAGATGTAAATATGGGACCTACTAGTTTTTCGTCCGTATCCGAGCAGACTAGATGTCAGATCCTACCTAATAGTTGCGTTCACCCGGATTCAAACCCGGGTCGTTTGATTCAGAGGCAGGCATCGTTACCACTGTACTACAGAGTCCCTAATGGTTGGAACTATAAGATTATAATATCATTGTTCAAAAGTTAACAGTATTTTCTTCAAGACTGTTACTCCCTATCAACATATCTTAGAAAGAGAGGTTTTTGTTACATGCTAGTGATTATGTTCATTGACCAATTGGAATGGCAACTGGATGCAGAAGAAAGCGTCGTTTTGACGATCTACCTAGTCTCAACATAGCTGATTTGAGGCTAACTTAGTTGAACAATCAAGGCGACGGTGGAGGCATGATAATATTTTAAAAAGAAAAAGAAAGCACTTACTAGACCAGGAGATCCATTAAGCCTGTGTTTATATCTGGATTCTAAGACACTAACACGCGCAAATTTACAACCTCCTGGATGTGACTCCAGTCAAAAGTAGCTTACTACCCAGTTACGTAAACTTATCCTTTTTAACATTTGAGTGTGCTGGGGAATGTGTATAGCATGTGTGTCCAAAGAACCCAACTCCCCCCAGTATCGTGAGTGGGGGCTCGAACCCAGGACATCATGATCATTATTCAAAGCTCTTTAGTCACTGAGACAATGACGTCATAATTAATAATGTAATCCCCGATGAATGATGTAAGGTTTTTTTCATTATGCAACCACAGACTGCCAGAGCTCATCTCACAAATATTGAAGCGACTAGTCAGGCTCTTCATGACCTTGAAACGATTGACATCGAGCAAATCTGCATGCGCACTGGTTTTGCTCTCAGTGAAGAAGCAAATGCATGCAGCGACAAAGTCTTAGAAGGTAAATGACTGCAATATCATACTTCTACTTCCTGCAATTTGTCCCGTTGTCCCTCAGAAATATTACTATACAAAGGTTAATGGAATGTTCCATCATCTTCATCATGATCATATCACTGCATTGTAGCTCAGGTCAAGCGCAGGTGGCTCTGCTGGCATTGCGATTTGACTGCAATTCAAGTAACCGGAGTTCGATCCCCGGTGTTGGTGCTTTTTCAGTGGATTGGCTCTCTTGTTCACCCACCATTGAATGTGGAGCTGGTCTCTTCAGATACATCGAAAGTAAAGTCGGCGTGGAATTCAATGACAGTCTAAACTACTACACAATGACTATATGACTATGATTGGTTGACGCGCTATGTTGCTTGCAGATTGTTTCAGTCCGCAACTCTCATTGTCTCTCTCCATTTATCTTTATTCAGCCATGTTTCGTAGAATATCTAGGTATCTCTTGGTTTCTAATTCTGATGTTATGGTTGGTCGGCCGTATGAGTGTTGGATACATTATAAACGTATGCCAATGTAAAGAGAATATTTGTTGATGGTCATGTAAATAGTTAGATGCTTGGTGCTTTACCTCAATATAAGCTCTGTCCTGGACGGATAAAAGGCGCTCATTGCGAGCTGTGCAGGGGATTTTACATTGAGGCCTAAGGCGTGAAAGGGGAGACGTCTTCTGGCATATTTTACATTTCCGCTTTTAGGGTAAAGTCGACAATTCCTCGCTTGTTGTTATATATTTTTTTAATGTTCTATGCCTAGTAAGAGTTGGGACACTACTCATAACTCCCTTTTGTAAGGTAAAGAGGATAGGACTAAGTTTACTTTATCAGTTTGTGTGTGGTGTCTGCAGGTAGGTCATAAAGAAATTAATTAATTGGCTCCAACTTCGCTTCTTTATAATTGGCATGGTTTACGTTGAATGAAAATGTCATTAAATACAAAAACATTGCTCTATGGACAAGTTTATAAGGCAATTGGAGCATATTATCAAACTTCGTCTATAAGACAATTCCATTAATATAAAAGTTGAAATTTGAGTGTCTTTACAATAAATAATATCTGAGAGATAGGAAATTAAACAATGTATTATGAACTTTTATTTGTAATTGTATCTAAGCTTTGACAGAAGTGAAATGTCTGCTAGAGAAACAGTCTAATGTTGAGGGGTGGACGGAATGGCTGGACAGTCTCATTGACCAACACGTTCTTCAGGTAAGTTCAATTTTACCTGGTATCATTTTAGGTACATTTCAATTCTACAATTCTAGCATATTATGTTGGCTTTCAAAGTAAGATAGAAAAGAAATTTTGATACATGTTTGTGTCTATAAAACCATATTTTGTTCGTTTCAAATCGTCACGTGAGAAAAAATTAAGGCTACATCTGCAACGTTCGGTTGCACTGAGCTATAGCACCTACCATTGCCTATGTAAAAGAGCTATCAGATCTAAATAAATGTTTGTTCTGTTGCTGAAAAGTATCGGTTAGTTTCTCTATATTTACATTTTAAGGTGTGGCATGCCAAACTATGTAATCCACCTTCTCAGAAATGTGAACAATGCAGATATGGCACTCTAAAAGGCACTAAATCCATTTATTAAAAAATAGACCCTAACACTCACGAAAACTGGTAAACGTATTGTATTGCACAATCTCATGCTATGGTTTTCGAATCTAAGATGCCAATATTTCCACAATAAGCACCCTGTAAATACAAAATCATGCTATGCTAATCAAAAATAAAAACGAAAAAGTGCTATCAAACCTTTGCGTTTGCAATTTGGTATCATTATTTAAAATTCATAATTATTAATTGAAGGCATTGCCATTTGCTGCATAGGGCTAGGGTAAGAAACCGTTGAATCATCTTTTAATTTGTTACTCGTAATCTAATGGAACCATTTTAGTTATATTTTCAACATATCAAATGAGAGAAATAGAAGCATCATAAACTATACAAAACCATGCATGTTTTCGCATTATCTGCATTCTCTAGGAGAAACCACTGCCTATGAAGTTCAAGCAAAGAGCTAGCCGATTTATGTTAAAATGGACGATGTATGGTGCACTGATCATGAAGGACCTTACGTTAAACAACTCTAAAAGCTTTTGTGAGTTTTTGTTACTATTTTGTGCGTTTGTTTTGGCTGTTTTCGTTTTGTTTTGTTTTGTTTTTGAATTTTCGTATAGCATCACTTCTCATATTACATTTATTGATCTGGACGATTTACTATGGGGGATCCCAACAGGTCTATCTAATCTCAAGAGCGAGAAAAATATAGAAGAGATACCGTATGTATTAGTCCATCTATGTCTATGATCGGGAGCGTATTGTATATTGCATAATTGAGGTGAGGAAATGTGTATAAAAGGCCTTTTCCCATTGACTCTCATGCTAGGGTCGTAATCAGGACTCAAAATGGCAACATCTTGAGTATGCGCTGAGCGCCTTACCACAAGACCACAGTAGTTATAATCTTCTTCATACATTTGAATTACATTTTCTTTTCATACGATAATTAAAATAGTTTAATAGAGGCTCGTAATATGTCTTGTTGATATAATGATATATCTAATGTGATTAACCAACCGATTCTCTACACTATGAATCATCATTATAATTTGTGTTAGCCTTCTCTGTATGAAAGTAGATACAATTACCATTTTCTATTTTCTATTCATTCAGCGTTTTTTACAATTCATTCTCACATTTATTGAACATATCATGTTAAATGATCCAACATACTAATCAAAATTCCTTTATCATTCGTAAGTTGGTTCAGAATTAAATCCTTTCCTTACCACAATGATCATGCAATATTTATCATTTTTACACAAAATGAATATTATACTATTGTTTGAGATTATGAAAGACAAATTTGATACCTATGTATTGAATTAACTTCCACAAAATGTATAACATTTAATATTAAACACTAATGGTACATTCTCCGTGGCGCAAACAATCGATAATTTACTGCCTTTCTTAGATAGGACGCCAGTCAATCGCAGGTTTACTTTCCTTGTTTAGCAAATCAGTATTCCTTGTAACATGTGAGTGGGATGAGGAATGTGTGTAGTGTGCCTGTCAATAGAACATAATAACTTATATCACGCTGCGACCGGGGATCGAATACACGACTTCATGATCATAAGCCTAGGATTTTAGCCATTGTGACACTCCTATCGTTTTAGCATGAAAATAAAATAACAATGCGTTTAATATTCATCTCCGAAGGGAAATTCGTCTTTTGTTTTTTTTTTACCGTAAACCGAGCCTCGTCAGAAGTCCAGCGCGGCCAACGTAAGCTGTTAGTGCAAGTAATATTGCTCAAGGGTTAACCACAATGCTTCCACCGAGGATCGAACACGGAACCCTTCGAACTGCAGTCCTATGCCCTAACCTCTCAACCACCGTGACACCATCAAAATTACATAATCACATTATTCCACAGCGTTTTTGCACCTATTGAAGATGACCCTAGACGAATACGTGTTCCTTGTGATGGAGACTCAAACAGACAAACATCAGACAGAGCTCATCCAAAGGTCATTGCAGATGCACATGCGAAATGAAGGTTAGTGAAGTACTATGTCGTATAGTTACTTATTTTACTTCTGTAATTGCCATATCTGGGGCCTGAGACGAAGGCTATAGACTAAGTTTGATGTCTGACTTGTTTACAATGCTATTTAGTTCGAGATTTCAGAATAGTCTATATCATTCACCTAAATCTCGCTTCATGTACCAGGCCCCAAGTCATATAAAGCCAATAATAATTATGATCTCGGTCTCGATAAGGCTTTATTTCTCCAGTGCCAGGTTGTTAACCCTATGTCCAGCCCCACTCGAATCCCCCCCCACACACACACACACACACACACACACGCAAATACAAAACAAAAACAACTGAGGACTAGACTTGATTTCAAAGGTTCGCTCCGAGACAGATTGCTTATTACGGCTGTTGATTTCTGTTAACAAATTATTTGCTTTTGAAGTGTTCATGGTGACAAATATTTTATCATTATCAAAAATAGTAAAATAGGAGCTATTGTTGATTATAAAAGTGCTCAAACTCAACTACAAAATTGAAATGCTTGAATATTCACCATGCTATGTATTTTAAATTAATCCATGTAAAATAGCTACCAATTGTATTGCTTTAAAGGGATTTAACTCTTGATATACATATCCGAATTTCCATGGGTTATTGTTCATGAGTATTCGAGACCATTATTCTCTTCATTTGTATTACCAATACTTTAACATTTTAAATGTATGCATCTAGAATCATCACTAGATTCAATACTAAATTGTGTGCACATCTTAATTATCATGGTAGTTTATGTTTATTCTAGTTTTTGGTAGATAATTGGAATTTTTAATCGACACATTTTGATTAACAAACTATTAGAAGAAGGAATAAGCTTCCTAAAGTATGCATCTAAAACAATTTAGGTCATTTTCTTCTTGTGAGTTATCTAACTCAATCTCATTTATAGGCAGGGATAAGAACTGATAGGATAATACAGTTATTGAGGGGATGCCGCTTGCCTGGGAGTAAATATATTAAAATAAGACAACGATGTAAAGGTCATGTATAAGTCTTCAAATATTGAAGTTATGGTCTCAAAAGAAACAAACGAACGAAGTAACATTTAATGCAATTATATTGTTCTGAAAAGAAAAGAAAAAATTCAACGGGGGTTATTTCGATTAAAGGGCAATAACTCGGTTATTATAGGTTTAAAATTCTACCTAGGTGTAGTAAAGAGGTCTTTGAGCAGCATTTATTCCCCTTTGAAATGTATCAAATAAATAGAATAAATCAAGTGTAATTCTTGTTCCGACAGTATCAAAATGCGCGTCATTTACAAAGGCCCATAATAATTGAGTCCAAAGTATAATATTCAGCAACCATTTAGAAAATTAATAGGCTCATTAATGTTTCATAAATGTCATGGCATGGACACTAAATGCACCAAATGTTATGCATCTATCACAAAACGATAGAGACCTCTTCTGTCCCAAGAAACAAACCTACTATATTATATTGTATTGAATAGCAGGCGTTTACATGAGTGTCAACTGAACTTAGATCGAAAGAAAAGTAAAATGTTCCTATTTGTACTTAATTTAAAGACACTTCGTGGTAATATCTACTTCGGAAATAATATGATGATTGGTTTACTGTTGACTATAAATATAAATAATAATTACTAACCCTGGTGTGGTGCTCATTGGTTCCATTGCAGAAGAAATTAAAACCAGCGCAAAGGTTAGAAACAAGGCCAACAAGCTACAAAATTCACCGAAGAACAGGAAACGCAAATTGGAATCAAACAGGGAATGTTCTCTTGGTAATTATCTAATTTTGATATCTGTAATGTTTTCCGTATCACCGTTCATCTCTCTCTCTCTCTCTCTCTCTCTCTCTCTCTCTCTCTCTCTCTCTCTCTCTCTCTCTTTGTCTCTATTCCCCCTATCTCTCACTCTTTCTCTCTCTTTCCCTTCTCTTTCTCTTTCTCTCTCTTTCCCCCTTCTCTCTCTTTCTCTCTCTCACTCACACACTAATGCGTGCTCACAGATACTTTGAGTCTCACCATCCTCTCTTTGTATAATATATAAGTAAATAGGATACTATATTTTGACTACAAATCATTATATATGAAAAACATTGTTTCATCACATTTTTTACCAATATATTAGTCTACATTGCCGCACAGTATCATCAGGCCATAAACGAATCCATGAAGTAAACATTGAATAAATACATAATTATTTCACTCAGTTCATTTCCTTAACATAAGCTAGGTTGATATATTAAGAGCATCGATTTATTCAACAGCATTTCCGATTAATATGTGTATCCATTTTTCTTTGAATAAGCCACTAGGTCCAACATATTTTTGGTATCATTGTTAACTTTAGTATGAATTAATTGCTGCCCAATTCGTGGTAAGATGGCAAGCTTTCGAATATTTTCAAGAGGGAAAAAAAAATTTTAATGTTAAATTTCTCCAGATTTCAGCGAGGTTACTTACTCAAATATTCTTGCTCTTGTAAACGAAAATTGCTCAGTTGTTAAGTTTGACAAAGTTGCGTTTTTGGTGGTGTTTTTTTATTGTTGTTGATTGTTGCTTGAGTTTGTTTTTTTTTGTATGTGTATGTTAATGTGTTTGGATGGTATTTTTACAGTTAAGATAAAGCATATTATTATTGGTTTATCATATTTTACTTAAAACTGGTGTTTCTATTTCACAGATGAAATGGACAAAATGACACATGACCAGCATACAAGCCAATCCTGTGAAACTCCATCCTCGTCCTCATCCAACAAAACTCACGAATACAACTCCAGTAAACCTGTGTCCTCAAAGCTTTCCCCGGTAAACCATGTTGACAGTAATAATAGATCTTCACATCATGATATCATTACCACATCAGCAATAATAGCTCAACCAAATGAAGTTCTGCAGTCATCAACCACATCAAATGCCAACTCTATTCATGCCACTTCACCGATCAAACAATTCCCCAACTACAGCCATCATCGTTCTTACATTCCTTCTCTCAGTATCAATTCATATTCTGATTACATCGGACATAGTAATGCATTTATAAGTCCATCAAAAACTGTCCAGCATTTCTCCGAAAATCCCGTGTCTCCACAGTGTTTACAACCAGTGACTTTCAATTCGACTTTGACCTCTACGCATCTAACACCTCCCCATCACCCACCACCACCGCCACCTCCCCCTCCACTTTACCATCAACCCCCTTCTTACTGGACGCCAGATTCTCGTTCACATAATAACAACTGCATGTCTAATTTGGCAGACGCTTATCACGCACCATTTCCTTACTATGGCAATTCGTATTCCTCTCATTACGACCCGTTGAAGAACCCAGCTCCTACTTCTTCAACATTTCTAAGAACTTCTGGATATCAAGACGCATTCCCAAGACCGGCACCCATGGGTTTCGAATGTTTATCTCGAAGTAGTTTAGATGGGATGGCTGGCAGTGGATATCCATTAGATGCTTTGACTAAACATGGTGCCAGTTTGGAGAGTTTCCATCATCACGTACCAACGGCAGGGTCGACTTTTGAACCTTCAAGGTCACTTATTGGATACCACCATTCGAGACCACATGATACCTTTCAAAGTTGGTTTTGAAATTATGCATGGGTTAACGTGTGACCTTTGTTGGACAATGTTTTAGTCATATTTACCGTTCATTGTTTGTTAGACAAGTACAATAAATTAGCTCTTTCTTGGACGAGAAGTTCTTTATAGCAGGTGATTATCGTCGGTTTATCTAGCGCAAGCAAACTAAGATCTACGAGTTCCCTTGGATGGGACCATTGCCCATCATATATTTATTTCACCTGATTCGTTAATGGGTACTCGTTTCACACATGAGTGGAATGAGGGATAAGTGTAGAATATATTATTATCCAAGAACGCAACGCAGCAGTACAATGATCGGGGCTAGATAGACTTGACACCACGACGTCAATATTGCACATCCTGATCCTTGGCTTGTGCTGCTTACTGACGCCGCTGCCACATACACGTACGCGTTTCCCCCTCAATTCATATCTGGACACAGAGACATTATAACAACATGTTATATAAATTAGTATTTCGTTAAATGTTCTTTGCTCCATTTTCATTGAATACAATCTCAATCAAAATAAAATAACTATTGCAAAATCAGCTTATTACATGCGTTATTTTACTACGAAGCGATGTTTGGTTTATGCCCCTACCATTTACGCCCTATCGTTTGTTTTTTGTCGGTCTCAGTCTCTATCTCTTTTTATTGCTTGTATTTGCTGATGAAGGGATCTTTTTTCAGGAATATTCATTTCTGCCTTTTTCTTTCTTATTTAGAGCTCATAATACTTACCCGATTCCATTTTTTGCGTATCTGTATCTTGCGCTACAGTGGAACTTTTATGCTAAGTATGAATAATAAGAGGAACTTTCAGGCTGTCAAACAAGCTACAGAGATATGAGAGGACCAATAGATATGATATTGCTAGTATTGCAAATTATGCTTAAAGAAAGGACTATATTAATAACCAGACTCCTCTGTATTAAAATACTATCTAAACTCGTTAAGATAAATAATGAAGAAAAGCTTCTGATAAAGAGTATACATCCACAATTCATGATACAATCTATTATTCAATAATCGCTTACGGATGTTGTATATCAAAGATTTTTTAAAGGAATCATGCATAAAGAACCTTCGTTAAGTTAACTTGGCCCGAGTTCCATAGTCGCTAATTCAACAAGCACCCACATGATAGAACACAATAGGCATTTTATGTTGCTCTGAAGGCAAAGAACTAACTTATCGTCACCAAATAATACAATTCAATTGTTCTATATAAACCAATATCCATTTTGAGATGAAAAGCTCTTAATTTTCTTTACTTTTGCAGTTAAAAGAGGGAAATCGAGCAAACATAATCTATTAATTATTCGTTAAAGATTGATATTTGGAAGTTGTAATTGTAAGGAGATAAAAAGAATGAATGATCAAATACATAATATTGTATGACTCTTTCTCAAAAGAATGAATGATCAAATACATATTTTATGACTCTTTCTCAAAAGAA
>JAUEKR010007015.1:0-11392 GCA_031762895.1 Corambe burchi
CAACTCAGAAAAATGACTTCATCTATCGCAGTAGACAAGAGAGGGAATAAGAGAGGGGATAATATAGATAATTATTTTGACATTTTCCAACTTAAGCTTAATCTGTAGTCATTTAATGGGCAAATGAACACAGATTAAAACCTAACCAGTTTTACAGGCAGCAAGCTGAGTAACTCTTGTATTTCTTACAGATTATAATAATCATTGAGTTATCTCCTTTATATAGATTATATTTATAAGGGAAATAACTATATTACGTTGTCTGTCTTAGTAAATGTACAGTTTATTTAATGGTTATGTCCCTTGTTCCCGCGCAATTTAGCCTGGTTTAGAACAAACATATTTTAAACCTTTATACCTACCGAAATATTGACTTTTAATTTATAGGTGCATGAATCCAATGCCTTTTCCTGGTTTTTATGACGCAAGAGATTGTGATATTGTCTGCCTATATAACATAATAATGTATTATACATTTCCCCACTTTCGTGCACCGGTCCTCAGTCTTTATTCATGCATAGTTTCAGGACGAAATCTATAGAATTAAAGTTTGTTTACTAGTATAGTGCCTGAAGTTCGAGAATGGTCCAATGAAATCCAGCGAATTTCGTGCTAAGCCTTTATTTGTGCAGATAATTCAATGGTTGATGTAACCAACTTCGTCATAATAATAATACAGGAACTTAATTTTTTTTTCTTCTTCTCCAGCTGATTAATAGTTAATTATATATTTGATGATGAGTATATAGCATCGTAAAAGTAAAAAAAGAAGTAAAGATAGCTGTTATATAGCACACTTATCACCAAAGTCTCAAAGCGCTTTAAATCTCCTTTACTCGCCCCCCCCCCCCTCCCCCAAGCCAACAGCACAACATTTAACACTGACGAGACATTCGCCTGTTAGGCGTGTTACAATAGTTTTTCTGACAAGGCACATGTCTCAACGGCCATGTACTCTATTTCACCAGAGTTCAGTGAGGTAATCAACGCAAATTTTCTTGCCTAAGGAAAACTCGCGGTAGCGGCGGGAATCAAACCCGGGATCATTAATGTAGCAGCCACAGCAGCTCAACGCCTCTACCATCTGAGCTAACCACGCCGTCAATAGTTAATTGTTCTATAATAAAATTAATAAATTAATGTATCTGTCCTTGTCACTTTGGTTCTCTTAAAAGAGGATCGGTTATAGCCTTTAACATAAAAGTCATGCAACATATTTTCTTTATTGTTTAATTTATTTTAATATAATATCTTTGGTGGTCGGAAGTGTGTATTTAAAAAATAGCATCATAATATCTAAAGTTTGCTGTAGTGCGAGTATTTGCCGTTAATATATTGATGTAAAATTTAGTAAAGACATCTAATTAATTGATCATTAAAATACCAACCATAAATTTAACTCAAAATAATAATTGATTAAAAAAACAAAACAACCATTAACCCCGTTGAGCTAAAAAAAAGATAGGGGTCTGAGTGGTACAGTGGTAATGATGTCTGCCTCTTAATCTAACGACCCGGTTTCGAATCCAGGTGAACGCAACTATTAATTTGTTCTGCGTTTTACACACCTCTGATCCTATGATAGGATTTGACATTTAGTCTGCTCGGATACGATCAAAAACTTGGAGGTCCCGTGTTTACATACAATCTCTTGGTGGTTAAAAATCACAAAGAGCAGGCTGCTAAAAAGTACCACCCAGGCAAAATTTGATTAATTCCTACCAAGTCAACAGTAATACTCATACACAATTGAGTAAGTTGGCAAAATTGAAAAAAAAAAGACGAAGACGATATTTGAATGATTGATGTAACCAACTACAATATATTAGTACATGAACCGTTTTCAATATTTCTCTTGTTCTCCAAATGATTAATAGCTAATTATACATTTGATGATGACTTTATAACATCGTAGCTATAATAAAATCTATAAATTAATTAATATATATGTCTTTGCCACTTTAGTACTCTTAAATGGGGATCTGCTACTATAGCCCTTTTCATAAAAGTCATACAGTATATTTTCTTTATAATTCAATTTATTTTGAATATATTTTTGGTGATCGGATGTGGAATTTAAAATAAAATATAATCATAATATCTAACATTTGCTGTATTGCGTGCATTTGATGTTAATATATTAATGTAAATAAATACAGAAATCTAATCAATTGATCATCAAAATACCAACCATAAATTGAACTCAAAACAATATTTTATTTCATCAAAAAAAAAACAAAGCAATCATCAACCTCGTTGAGCAAAATAAAGATAGGGGGCTCAATGGTACAGTGGTAACGATGTCTGCCTTTGAATCTAACGACCCGGGTTCGAATTCAGGTAAACGCAACTATTTGTTCTGCGTTTTCCACACCCCTGATCCTATGATAGGATTTTATATCTAATCTGCTCGGATAAGGACGAAAAACAAGAAGGCCCCGTGTTTACACCTAAGCACGTTAAAAATCCCTTGGCAGTTTAAAATAGCAAAGAGCAGGCTGCTAAATGCCACCTTCCGGACAAAATTTGAAAAAAAATCCTGCTCAGTCAACAGTAATAGTCAAGCGCAATTGAGTCAGTTGGCAAAATTGAAAGAAGAAGAAAGCAGAAAAAGATAGAGGGTCACCATTATACTCAGTATAAAGAATATAGCAATTTGGAAAAGTATAGCCATTTGCTGCTTGGGCGTTAATGCGTGGTAATTGTCCTTCGCTAATTAGCATAAACGTGAATGTAGTAGTTAAACTGGCTAGATACGACAATGGCAATGCTAATACATTACTGCAATAATGCTTGACCTCAACAAGAGGGCAGGTTCACTCTAATTAAGACACTTGTGTTTTCTAAAGGCGATCAGACTAGGCCTACCACTCATTTAATTATTTTCAAGCCATTCGCCAACCATCTTCTCTTATTTGCTCGTATTATAAATGCTAAGTATACAAGTAAGGATTATCTATATTTTTTTCTTCCTATTTTTTCAATCGCTATCTGTTTTTTTTCCCCCTCTCTCTACCTCTCTCTCTCTCTTTCTTTCTCTCTCTCTCTCTTTCTTTCTCTCTTTCTCTCTCTCACTCTATACCTACCTACCTGTTTCTACAATGAATCGCTTTATTTGGTTCATATTCTTTCTATGACGTCTTTTATTAGTCATTATTTACCTGCTTACTGTTCGTACTATCGACTTTTTTTATAGTATTATCTGTTTATCGTTTTCATATTTGACGCCATTCTTCCTTATTACATTGACACCTTCGTATTCTTACCCCTGTAATTTTTTTCATCATGTATTTATCTCTCCTCTCTCTCTCTCTCACTCTCTCTCTTTCTCTTTCACTCCCTCTCTCTGACTCTCTCTCTTTCTCTCTCACTCCCTCTTTCTCACTCTTCTCTCTTTCTCTCTCACTCCCTCTCTCTCTCACTCTCTCTCTCTTTCTCTCCCACTCCCTCTCTCTCTTTCTATCTCTCTCTCTCTCTTTCTCTCTCTCTCCCTCTTTCTCATTTTCCATTTCGGTGTCTTTATTTTCATTCTTCATTTTCTTCTTCCAGCTCATCTTTTTCTTTTACTAGACCTAGTTTACCTTCAGTATCATCATCATTCCTATCAACTTGTTGTTTTTCTCTCTCTTTTGTTGAGTCTTCTTTACTCTCCACCCTTTTCGCTCCTTATTTTCAGTTGTTTGGGGGAATAAAAATGGTGTGAGATCTATACTGGAACTAGACAGAAGACTAACAGTTTAGATCTCAAACCCTTTTTCATTCCCTAGTTTTATATATCAACGGTGACTTTCTCCTATGGATTGGGTTATTTGGATTGTTTAGTAATACAGCAATAAATTGGTGCATTGTATTTGAAATATTATATTCGGTTACATTATTATGTGTGGCGTTAGAGGCGTAGTGGCTAAGGGTCTCGGCATATGATCGTGAGGTCGTGGGTTCGAACCCCGGTCGATGGGTTACGGCGTAGTGTCCTTAGGAAAGATACTTTACACACATTCCTCACCCGACTCAGGTGTTAAAATGAGTACCAGGTAACCCGGCTGGGGAAGTAACCTGGGAATTGGCGTCCTATCAAGGGATATCGTTGATCTTCGCTCACTTGCGCCATTTAAACCGGGGATAAGCACCGGCCTTATGGACCTTTAGGTCTAAGAAAGATTACTTTACTATATATTATTATGCGTGTATACAATGTATTGAGAAAACGAACGCGCAGCCTAATTTACATAACAAACACATATATGCGCCTTAACACACAACCTCCTCCTACACCTTTCTTCTTACTTATATAATCCAACTAGATCGTAAACACAGCCATCCGTCATCACCTTAATTAACCTTATTAGTATGGAAACCACATTCAACGAGATCTGGACATAACGAGAAATCGGTTACTGCTTCTTTTAATTTTTGCCAACTGACTTAATTGTACTTGAGTATTACTGTTGAATGGGTAGTAGTTTTGAAAGTTTTGCCCGGATGACGGCTTTTAGTAGTCCGCTCTTTGCGATTTTAGAACCACCAAGGGATTTTAACGTGCTTAAATGTAAACATGGGACCTCCTAGTTTTTCGTTGGTATCCGAGCAGACTAGATGCCAGATCCTACATACCCTAGGATCAGGAGTGTGAAAAACGCAGAGCAAATAATTGCGTTCACCCGGTTTCGAACCCGGGTCGTTAGATTCACAGGCAGATATCGTTACCACAGTACCACTGAGCCTCCTTAAAAATCCATGTTAACATTATTTTCTTCCTTACTGACAATCACATGAATCGATAAGTCATATACAATGAGAACTCTGTTAAAATGAAGACATTAAAAATCCATTCAGTATAGATTATTTCTTCTTTTCTTTTTGACAATCGCATTCAACGAGAAGTCTAATACAGCAAGGCTCAAGTCTTAGTCCAAACAACCTCGTTATATCCGACATTTGCTGAAATCAATTTTGAAAATACTGTGTATTATTATAGTCGAATCATTTAATAGTATTAGTATTACTATGACGTGTTGTTGTTTCATTGTTATTATCACGATCTACAATGAATACACATAACACATGTCA
The DNA here is from genome assembly GCA_031762895.1 of Corambe burchi. Taxonomy (NCBI): domain Eukaryota; kingdom Metazoa; phylum Mollusca; class Gastropoda; order Nudibranchia; family Onchidorididae; genus Corambe; species Corambe burchi. The sequence goes on from JAUEKR010007015.1 coordinate 5,071, forward strand.
CTAGCGAGTAATCATTTGCAGTTGGAGTAAACTACAAACCGGATATAGATGAATGTACACTTAAGCACTTGCATTTGTAGCTGGGTTTTTTTTTGGTAATGTAGCTGTTTTTTTTTTTTTTGGTAATGTTTCTTCTTCTTCTTTCAATAAATCAGCAGTCTCAATTAGTTGAATTTTACTGTTTTAGAACCTTGCTAATGGGATCAGGTACTGGGATCAAGTGGATCAGGTACTGGGATCAGGTGGATCAGGTACTGGGGTCAGGTGGATCAGGTACTAGGATAAGATGCATCAAGTACTGGGGTCAGGTGGATCAGGTAATGGGGTCAGATGGATCATGTACTGGGGTCAGATAGATTAGGTACTGGGGTCAGATGGATCAGTTACTAGGATCGGATGGATCAGGCGCTAAGATCAGATGGATCAGGTACTGGGCTCAGATGGATCAGGTACTGGGGTCAGATTGATCAGGTATTGGAATCAGATCGATCAGGTACTGGGGTCAAATGGATCAGGTACTGGGGTCAGATAGATCAGGTACTGGGATCAGATGGATCAGGTACTGGGGTCAGGTGGATCAGGTACTGGGGTCAGGTGGATCAGGTACTAGGATAAGATGCATCAAGTACTGGGGTCAGATGGATCAGGTAATGGGGTCAGATGGATCATGTACTGGGGTCAGATAGATTAGGTACTGGGGTCAGATGGATCAGTTACTAGGATCGGATGGATCAGGCGCTAAGATCAGATGGATCAGGTACTGGGCTCAGATGGATCAGGTACTGGGGTCAGATTGATCAGGTATTGGAATCAGATCGATCAGGTACTGGGGTCAAATGGATCAGGTACTGGGGTCAGATAGATCAGGTACTGGGATCAGATGGATCAGGTACTGGGGTCAGAAAGATCAGGTACTGGGGTCAGATGGATAAGGCACTGGGATCAGATGGATAAGGTACTGGAGTCAGATGGATCAGGTACTCGGGTCAGATGGATCAGGTACTGGGGTCAAATTGATCAGGTACTAGGGTCAGATTGATTAGTTACTAGGATCGGATGGATCTGGTGCTAGGATTAGATGGATCAGGTACTTGGATCAGATTGATCATGTACTGGGATCAGATCGATCAGGTACTGGGGTCAGATGGATCATTTACTAGGATCAGATGGATCAGGTACTGGGGTCAGATGGATCAGGTACTGGGGTCAGATGGATCAGGTACTGGGGTAAGATAGATCAGGTACCGGGATCAGATGGATCAGGTACTGGGGTCAGATAGATAAAGTACTGGGGTCAGGTAGATCAGGTACTGTGGTCAGATGGATAAGGTACTGGAGTCAGATTGATCAGATTATCGTCCCGATTACCCGGGTGTCCCTACAAGTGAGGTTAAAATTATCATATTCTATGACAATCGGTTGCCTTGGATTTCATGCCAATTTGCTTGGTTTCTCGATTTCGGAGGAGCCCAATTACAGAGGTATCCACTGAATTACTGTTTTACTGCATGTCCTAAATAAAGCATAGTTGGTGTTTATCTCCTTTCTTTTTCTTACCAATCCCAGCTAGCTCAATTGAAGCTGAGTATTACAGTTATTGACTGAGTAGGAATTTACAATTTTTGCCCGGATGGCGGCTTTTAGCAGCCTTCTCTTTGCGATTTTAAACCACCAACAGATCTTGATTGTGCTTAAATGTAAACACGGGACCTCCTGGATGTCAGATCCTATCTACTTTAGGATCAGGGGTGTGAAAAACGTAGAACGAATAGTTGCGTTCATCCGGATTCGAACCTGGTCGTTAGATTCAGAGGCAGACATTGTTACCACTGTACCACAAGGGATGATTGATATAATAATGTATAAAACACTTCTATTTCGTTTCTTTAAGCTAATTATTATTTTTTTCTTGTCTTGTTGCATTGCTTGGTTTTATGAAGGGTAGTTGAATGAATCGGTTCCTTTTTCTTCTTCTTATTTCAATAAGCCAACTGACTCAACTAGATGAGTGATACTGTTAATCGGATTGTTCAAATTATTATTTATTATGCATTGATTATGGTGACTTTATTCAATAGATTGTACATTAATGGCCATATTAGGGCAATCTGATCTATTCATGCAATCCTTAATTCTTTTTTTTTTAACTTGTAAATTTTTGCATCAGCAAATTAATGGTTAATATTTACCACCTAGTACTTCCTCCTTCCCAGTATCAATATGCCACCGGAGAGCAGGAGGAATAAATAAATCAGAAACAGGTTGGATGCGCTCTGCATTAGAAAGACATAGGCAAAAAATTAACGTTTCGGTAATAACCTTCATCAGGAGACAGATAACAGACAAAAAAAAAAGAGAAAGTACAGCTCCGAGAGGAGATACTGCCAAAATTATTCCCTCTCTTATTCTCTTATTTATTTATTTATCAATTTTTTTTATTTTTGTCTGTTATCTGTCTGCTGACGAAGTTTCTTACCAAAACGTTCAGTTTTTGTCTTTGTCTTCCTAATTAAGAGCGCATTCAACCTGTTTGTAATTTATTCATTCCTCCTTCCCAACATCTTTAATTTTTGTCTCTTTGTATTTAATTAATTGATTGTAGCCTCCTCAGTCATGAGTAATGCGTTGTTTATTCTATTTTAATGGTGTACATAGACTATCTCTTTCATTTTTCTTCTCAATGCGCCTGTCTCTATCTTGTTCATATTTCTCTTTTCAACTCTTCTATCCCATTCTCTCATTCTCTCTCTCATTCTGTTTCTCTCTTTTCTCATTTCTTTTTTTTTCCTTCTTTTTTTTCCCTCTATCTCTCTCACTTTGTCTATCTCTCGCATTATCTCAATTTCTTTATCTTTATACTTTCTCTATCTCTCTCTTCTCTTTCTCTCTTATCTTTATCCCCCTCCTCTCTCTCCATTCCCTCTCTCTCTCTCTCTTCTCTTTCTCTCTTATCTTTATCCCCCACCTCTCTCTCTTCTCCCCTCTCTCTCTCTCACTCTCTTTCTCTCATTCTCTCTCTCTCTCTCTCTCTCTCTACTCTTTCTCTCTTATCTTTATTTCCCCCTCTGTCTCTACTTATATTATGTGCAAATTCAATGCCTTTATAAATTTCTTATAAATTAATAATACTGCATTATTGTCTTACCAAATTAAAGAATAATTATGACTTACTGTTTGATTGCTTACATTTCAATAGACCGCAGTAACCTAGTCTTAAATCATCCTTCCATTTTTATCTCTTTTATCATTGGACTTCTTACATCAGCAAATTTTAATGGTTTTAGTTCCTTTCGTTCTTTAATACTAATTGGTCTGTATAATATCATGAATAATTATAATATACTTATTAATCTAGAGCCTACGTGAATCAACGTTTAGAAAGTCTGATTGCTCGAGTCTATAGGTAGACTAGATTAGACAGTGAGTAGATATAGTATACAGGTCTAGAATGATTTCTCCACTAACTGTGTATCTTTTCTTCGTATCATTGCCTCCTGTCAGTATCGTCACTTTCGACGGTAGCCGACAACGATGACATCCTGGTGATTACTCTCCAGCCATCGCTATCTTCTGCCAGTCTGAGTATTGTTTTTTTGTCATGCTTGTTATACTTTTAATATTGTCCATGACATTTAATTCTGGACGCCCCCTTTTTCGTTTCTCCTTCATCTTCCCATATATCACTACTTTCATTGAGTTGCATTTCTTGTTTATGATTGTGTGGCCTAAAAACTAAGTTTTCTTTTATAAAGCGATGGACATAACTGTAATTTTGTTCCCAGTTCCTCAAAAATGTCTTTATTTGTTCTTCTGTCTTTAAAGCTGATTCCCAGCAGTCTCCTATAAAGCGTGGTTAGCTCAGTTGGTAGAGGCGTTGAACTACAGTGGCTGCTACGGCAATGATCCCGGGTTCGATTCCCGCCCGCTACTGCGGTTTTTCTTTGGGCAAGAAAATTTGCATCGATTGCCTCGCTCAACTCTGATGAAATAAAGTACTTGGCCATTAAGACAGCTGTTTTGTCCGAAAAACAAAATCTCAAGGCGTTTAACATCTGGTTTACTCTCCCAGCCAACAGCAAATAATTAACAATGCCGATACATTCGCCTGCTAGGCGAGATACAATTCTTTTCGGGACAAGAAAGCTGTCTTGACGGCCAGGCACTCTATTTCACTGGAATTCAGTGAAACCTTTGACACAAATTTTCTTGCTCAAGGAAAACCCGTGATAGCGTGTGGGAACCGAACCCGGACCCACATGGCCGTAGCAGCCAACCGAGCTAACAACGTCCGTAGCTGGGTGTGTGTGATTGGGGATGGGAGGGAAAAGGGTGGTGGAGATGGTGCGAAAAATAGAAATTACACAGAAGTTTGACTTCTTTTACGAGTGGTGACTTTGTAACGGAAGTTTTTTTATATAAAAGTTTTTGATCTCTTGTAAGAGGTCCATTGTATTCTATGTTCCTGACTAGACTACACATTTCTCAAATAAAGCACACATAATAAAGTCAAACGACACGGTCAGGTAAACATTACCAGGTAAGCTTTGGTAATCTACTATGGATTGACGCTAACTACGCTACGACACTACATAATTCTATGACCTTGCTTATTATAATAGGCTAGAAATCTAGGCTAGTTTTTGATTTCTCTTTCTTGAGCACTTAACACATTTGTCTATAGATTTATTGGAATTAAAAGTAGGTTGGCGTGTTTACTATCAAAAACCACTGAGTAGAAATACTAACAATATCTCGTGTCTATTCTAGTTAACCCTAGACGTCTATGTAATTTAAAAACAAAGAGTCACAACATTATTTTGTTTTGTAGTTTTCACTATTATTCCCGGAACTCACATCTAGACCTCTATATAGGGTCTACAGGATTAGTATTAAAACAGATTCTAGATAGGCGTCAACATAAAAGTCGTGATAGAGATATTATTTTATGGACCTTATAATATTATGAAGTAAGCGTTAAAGACCGATTACACTTCTAGCTAGATAGACTAGTCTATATAAATTGTGCAATTAATTTTTATTCATAAGGATCGTGGCTGATACAACTAGGAACATATATATTTAGTGAAAATCAGAAGAAAAGATAAGAATTATCAATCAAGTCTGTCTAGGTCTAGACTAGAACGAAACTGAAAGACGTCGACCTCTCGAATTAGGAGATTGTGTAACTTACTTATTCATAATAAGGATCAAGGTTGATACGACATATTATTAAGTAAGTTTTCACTTGTTATTAAATAATGAAGTGATGGTAATTATTATGCATGTATTTTATTTTGTTTCTATTGGTTGCATTATATTAACATGTGTTAATCAATGAATTCTTCTGTTTCTCATCCTTCTGTCTCTTGTTATATCCCAATCTGTATCTCTTTCTATTTCTTCTCACTCGCTTACTATCTATAGTCTATCACATTTTTTCTCACTCTTTATCTTATTATCATCCTCTCTTTATTTCCTCTTCTTACTCACTCTTCCCCCCTCTCTCTATTTCCTCTTTTTTTACTATCTCTCTCAGTCTATATCACGTTTATATATATATATATGCTTTTTTCATTTAATACCTACCATCTATTTATTAAGGTACGGATTTCAAATACTATCTATATCTTGTTTTTTTTTGCGTTGATAAATGCATTTGTTGTATCTTTTTAAAAAATCGGTGATATTACTATTCAGTACATTATAAAATAATATACGTTCTTACAGTTTTGTAGACTAATTATGATTCTATGGTCATTTAATAAATCACACCTAATAATGGTGTATTAGGAGAATTAGATTCTCTTTTGTCTAGTCTAGATAGTGTAGACAAGAGATACGTCTAATTAAAATTATGTTATTCTATTACGTAAGTTGAGTCATTGAATGAAAATTGAACTTTCACTTTTATAACGTTCTACTAGTCTAGTCTCTATAGTGTAATGGGAATATCTTAGAATCAAATTGATTTTAAAAAAAATTTGAGATACGAAGAAGATAGAAGAATTTCAGCTCCGTTCAACCTATCCCAAATGGACTTTGGTTATATTGTAGTCTTTATTGGATTACTTGCTAGATCTAGTTGCGTAAATGTTAGTTTTATTGTTTAAGTAATATTGAGATGAGTTACAGGTATAGAGTATGGGTAAATGTAAAGACAAGAAGAATTAAAGCGTGTGAGAAGAGTATTCTATTAGATGATTTTAAAAGCTATTTCAAAACACTGACTGTATGTTTGTAAAATACGCACAATACACCTCTAGTGATCCATGTGACAAATTAATAAAACAATTTAGTTTTTTTTTATTATACATATTATATT
>JAUEKR010007126.1:0-11383 GCA_031762895.1 Corambe burchi
CTTTCGCTATCAACTTTCGAATGACTTGAAAAACTGTATGCTGTATGATGAATTTGTATGCTCATTGTGACTGATAGGGTATGATCGTGTATGGTAAATTTTGAATGATGTATGCTGTATTTGTATTTTGCATGCTTAGTGAGACTGCACCCTTAGATTATATCCATACATAGTGTAGGAGTGCCTCCCATCCATAAAAGCTATGATCAAAAATATCAAGAGAGAGACAGAGAGAGAGAGTGAGAGAGAGAGAGAGAGAGAGAGTAGCGTATAAAGGTTAGCCCTTGATCACAAGATCAGGTAAGGACATGCATTAGATCTAAATATTATGTTGTATGCAAGACATTCAGTAACTGGAAAGACTCGACGACAGGACAGCGGTATAATCAAATGACGTCGGTGTCAACTATTCTATTCTATTCTATTATAGTCTAGATAGAGAATTGATTGACTAGCGTATATTTCATCCAACAACAATTAGTTACGCTAGACTAAGCTAATGGTATGCCTATCAAACAATAAGTATTAGTGATAATGATACATATAAATAAAAGACATTTTCAATATTCTAAATGTGCCCAGTAAAACGTTACTCATTAACAGACTAGACGTCTACCTCTAGGTATATGCTACAGAGCAGCAATAACTAGGTATAAATATGTTTACATCATGATTCTAACTAGACTAGAAAGATCGGATTGATTACAATTACAGAATAGAGATATAGGACATTATCCTTATATAGCATTATCATTATTAGAATAATTACGCAAAAATAGCAAAAGCAAAGTAGTCTAAAGGATAGCAGAAAATGAGGATAGATAGCCTAATAGAAGCGATAAAATGACTACTTCCTAAGGAAATTTAATAATATTTCTCTGGATCTGAACTGTTACCTCTGTCAGAAAAAACGATTAATAAATATATTTATATACTATTAAAATGTAAACATTAGATGCTTCTAATTATACTATATTTTGATACCAAGAACTCATTTTTTTCAGTCATAGGCCCAATTTCGTCTAAATAGAGCTCTAGCACAGAATTTCGTTTTGCGTCTTTGACGCGCTATTCGTTGACCAGCACACCCTTACTGTTTATCCATTATATTAAAAAGGTCGTCAATTACAACATTGTCAAAAGTGAAGTTATCTTACTCCTCAAAGAGCAAAAATCAGTCATTTAGCTATAAGATTTTGCATGCTTCAATTACTATAATTCGAAGTGTTCTGGCCGAAAAAAAAATGATTGGAAATATATTTGTTGTGGCTAAAATAACTATAGATTTAATTTAAAAAAAAAAAAATTAATTGTAATATTTATGTAAATCACGACTACAAATTAGAAGCAGTATAGACCCAAAACCTTTATTCAGCTATTATTATCTAGTCACAGAATCATTAGAAGCAACCTGTCAATCATGTTCCTTCCATATTCTTACTGTATAGATTCAAGTGACAGCGGAAGCCAAGACAATTCTGTCAGCCAATACAGGTCAGAGGTCACCTACTCAGATTCACTCAGTACTTGTATCACTACGCCAAGCAGTACCAGAGTTCAGTGAGTTTTCAATCACAATGCAAGAAAGTTTGGCCCGCGTTGGATGGTATGAAAAGTGAGTCACCAAAATATTAAAATACATATGTAAAATTTACATATTTTTTCCATTTATTTTTAAAATGCTCAGGTTCCCAACATATTGAGTTGACCACTCCAATACCATCTCAATACGCCGTGGAGCATACAGAAGAGTTGCCTGACAGGTGCGTCACTCTAGCATTCTGGCATTATCCTTCTTTTACCATGACTATATACTCATAATCATAACACCTGCGTGGGGGGAGTAAATGTGTGTTAAAACAGTTCACAAGGGTTTAACTACTCCATTTCTTAGCGTATTTGAACCCACGATCTCACGACCAATATGTGAATACCTTACCACAAGACGACAGAGTCACCCATATTGATAACTAGCTATAACAAGCGCATCTAGATCGTTATAATAGTTTATTGTGCTGGGAATTATTTTGACATTCTTTCCTCTCAATCTCAATCATTTATTGTATTCAAAGTATAATCCGATATTTCCTATTGCTGTTATCCCCATGTTGTTCCAACGCTATAAACGAAAACTACACCAAAAATATTAGTCAAACCAGTCACAGAGTATGGGTATAAATAGTCTGAATCAGTCACATTAGAGAGTAAATTAATAATTAAGATGATTTTTTTTAAAGAGGTGTTATATATTACGTACTAAATTACTTAATTTTAAGCAAGGAGCAAAAGCCTTATACTTATATATCTATTAACGTGGATGGAGAGTCTCCCAACAGCAAAGAGCAACGTATACGTAATACAGGATCATTTAATTATAAGCAATAGAAAATCTGTCACATTTCATATTCACAATAATATACTTACTATATTTCCAGGTTTGAAGCAAAACGAGTGATCATTCGACAAGGACACATGGCAGATAACTTCTATTTCATTCTCTCAGGAACAGGTAACTAATACATTTATATATTCTTACCATAATGTTACACATATGTTACATATGCTGTTTATAAATGTTTATAATGTTGTTTACCTCCTATGTCTGATTCGTCTGCATCTATTTCTTGTTTAAGCATCTCTCGAGTATGCCTTCTTATTCCGTCAGGATCTTGTCGCTGTCAACTTTAATTTCATTAATTATGGAATGCTTTTTGCCACTAATATTTCCTTTATTCCATCAAAAATTTGTTTATTTCTTTTGGTTGGCATATAATATTCAATACATTATGACTTGTTTATAATTTCATCTTTTAAATTCCCTAGCCGTTGTGATTATACTTGAGAATGACAAAGTGACTGGGGAACAGAAAGCAAGGACGGCGGCCATCTTGGGCCGGGGCAAAAGTTTTGGGGTATATTGGTTGTTTTTTTTATTGCTTTCGTAGTTTTTGTTTTTCGCTGTGTTTTTATTTTCCTGGTCTTTTTTGTGCTGCATTTTTTGTTGCCAACATTCATAGTTCTAATGAGTGAGGTCTGTGGCGCCGTGGTTAAGAACCTAGCCTTGCTATAGTAACAAGGTCACAGATTCGAGTCCGTTGCACGTTGTGACCTTTGAAAAGGTGCTTTTCAGGCTCTACACACATTGCTCACCTATTCAAGTATTGAAAAGTGTACCATTTTCATCAAATTGGGAAAGTAAACCTGCAATAGATTAGTGTCTATCTAGAGTGGATCATAGATAATTTCTTGCTGATGCTACGAAATGTGGAGATAGTCATCAGCCTAATGGATTCTCTGGTCTATTAAGAGTATTATTCAACTGGGGGGGGGGGGATAGAAGCTGGTTGGCGGCTTTATTTGGAGTAGCATGATGTCTACCTCTGAATCAAACAACCTGGGTTCGAACCTGGGTTATCACCACTATTTGGTCACTATTTTTCACACCAATTGAATATTGGCGATAGTCTCATTGTGATTATTGTGTATGTTTCTATATTAGTCACATTGTTATTTGTTATCAACGGATATCAATACAAATGGTATCGAACATATTTTAAATACACTGTATATACAATACAAAAAAAAAACTGTAACGCATAAAGCTAGACTTAATAGACTTTGAGGTATTCAGCGTATATATTGATGAATAGAGAGATAAAACCACCCTATATATTATTGTTATACACACTTTTATGCTCTCCGTTATTTTAATGTTGATGTTAAAAGAAATCAAAACAAACAACTCTAGTATGCAGTCTATTCTTCTTCATTTTATTTTAAGAGTTGAAAAACAAGAAGCGAACAAACAATTAAAAGCAACGAAACAGAGCAAGCAACTATAATATATCATCTTTATGTTATAATTTGATGCAGGAATTAGCTCTGATGCACAAAGCCAGGCGGAGTGCCACTGTGACGTGTCGAGAAGACGTAGAGCTGTTGGCCGTGGGACGGGACGATTTCGTGGACATCTTCATGCACGTGGAAAGAGGGGTTGAGCCGGAGCATGTCCGATTTCTTAGAGCTTTACCCATTTTCAAAGGGTGGCCTTTGGGGATCCTACCATTCGACAATCCTAAAATTCTACTCTTTACCTACGTCAGGTAACTCAATTACTTATTATTGTAAAGAAAACTGACAGAACGACTTTTTAATGAAGGATATTTATATAGCAATAAAGCACTTTCTTACATATTATCTAAATGTTCAAAGAGCTTACATATGGGTTCCCTACAGGTTCGACCATTCATTCCGATATCATCTCAACATCTCGTGCGTGGAGCATACAGAAGAACACCCAAAAAGCACATTATTATATTATTATGGCAAAATCCACTTCTGTCTATAGCCGGTTCTTATTGTACCTCATAGGTTGGGAGAAGAAATGTGCGTAAAAAACTATCTCAACGGTTTAGCATGTCACCGCCACTAAACGGGTTCTAAAACGTAAACCACTAGACCACAGTGTCACATACAGTCGACATAATTGTTTTCAGTTCAATTTGCTTTCAATGTATTTCCCTATATATTTTGATGGAATTCGTTTTTAGATTCTACCATATATGCTTTATATGAAAAACGATTAAAATAATTCTAACATAATGTAATGCAATTCAGTTAAATCTTCATGGATTATAATTAACTTGTATTCACGCTTGTGTGGGTTTATTTCATGTGGGGTTTTGTGAGTCTATTTCAATGGGGTCCGTAGTTCTTTAAAATAATCAAATTGCCGCTGTGTAACAAGAAACAATATGCATCGTGATATTGCTTAAGTTTTATTTAATGGCTTCATCTATTATACTCTCTAGACCCAACTCTAAGGGTACGGTCATAAATGCGCAGCTTAGCTTATTTCCGCTGCTTGCAAATCGAACCTTTAGTGAGCAACGAACTGGTCGCGCTGATAACCATCGACAGGAAATCAGAATCTGCTTTTCTGCTTTTTTATGTAAAGGAAACCCTTCATCTGATCTAAAAAAATAACTTACTATAACTTCCACCGGCACTCCCATCAATTGTATACCTATACATATTTTTGTTTACCCTTCACTGTGCCATCCCATAAGCTCTAGTGCTGCAGGTTTTCAGGAAAAAAAAATCTTTAAAAAGTACCTGCCACCACTATGGCCTTGACCTAGGCGAAGACGAACTATGCCACTAATGGAAGTGGCAACTAGAATTGGTCTAGCCGGTCTCGCCAGCTTAGCTGTCTGTGTCTAGATCTTTTAACAATATGGCGGAAAGCACGCGTATGATTCTTCAGTTCGATTGCTCTTGCAGCATAGGAGATCTGGGTCTAGAGGTTATAAGATGTCAATGATTTCTTATATAATATACCTTGACGTTGTTCACTTCAGGCGCGGAGTGGTGCTTTGCCAGGACAGTAATTCCTCAGACTGGATCTTTATAATCAAAAGTGGCTGTTGTAGAATCATCAAATGTCTTATGCCTGTCGTGGTGAAGAAGAAAACGCGACCAAACCCGATGCGGATGATACTGAAAGGTGAGAGTTAGTTGAATACTAATCATATTTTATAAATAAATCCAACGTGTCGTTTTCTAACTATAAATTGATCCGTTATTATTTCAACACACTTTCTTTATTTATGTCCTCTCATTCTATAGAATCAAAAATTTAACATTGATTTTTTGAATTAATGCATCTCAAGGAATATCGGCGTTTCATGAATTATCAATGCATGATATGATGCAGATTTGGTTTGGCTTTAAATGGATAAGCAACGTAAGAATATCTCGAATATTTCGCAAAATTTAACTCTGGTATACATAATATATTGATTTAATTTTGAAATTGCTGAATATAGCTCTTTGACTTTGGCAACGTGAAATGATAGGTCAGGTTACTCCTGAACTGTTTCAATTCCTTAAGCTGTAATTTTTGACATATTACAATCATTATAAGTGGCATTGTTCTGGCCTGAACAAAGTGTTTGGAAAAAGATCTATTGAAAAAAGATGTATTGCTATACTTCAGTAAGTCACAACTATTCAAAAAGACTATAACCAAAAATGAGATAGAAAGTACTGTACCATAATATAAAGGGTTACCTACTACTTGTGTTATGTAGAATTCGCTCATTTCATCTCCGCGAATAAAAAGCGCGTAGTGTAAAGGGAGAATTACTCCCAATTGCCTGGGTTCCCCATATCTATTATTGGTGATTGCATTGCTATGTAAGATACCTTTTTGTTGGCTAAAGTTCTACTTTTTCAATATAGATAAATAATCTATTTCACAGATAGCACATTCTTTGACAATGCTTCATCACCGACAAGCCCTACACTGAAATCATCACCTGATGCACTAACTGTTAAAAGTCTTCAAATCCATCACTGTCCTTATCTTACAAATACTTCAAAAGATGAAAATGGAAGACGCAGCATTTCACCGAATAGTCATAAAAGCACATCGAAGTTGCCTGACATTACAATACAGAGATGTCATAATAGAGTTAAAAAGAAGGAAAGACCCACCATTAAAAAAGACCACCGAAAGAAGAATGCCGATCTTCCCATAATTGAGATAAGTGAAGGAAATAATAAGCAAGTCACAACGCAAGCCGATAAAGTACATGGTGTGCACTCGGAGCTTGAGAAGTCGGAAAATTCTTCTGAAGAAACGATCGATGGAAAACGCCTAGAAAAATCTTATTCTGCCAAAACAGCCAGCTCACGTGGGGGCCAACATCCTAAGCATCTTTTTCAAAGCATTCCATTTGTTAGTGCACATAATCTTGGATATCGTAAGTGACTTGTTTATGGCTACATGTCTGTATTTTTGTTTAATTTTCTTTTTGAAATGTATCCTTTAGTCACCTATTGGACACTATACTTCAAGTCCACCATGTATCCTCTATCACTCTGAGGAATGATAAATGTGTCAGTCTGCAACAATCTCTATTACCTTTTATAACTATCATTGTTATACACATAATTTATATCATATATATGGTGAGTGGTAAATGATTATAGGTATGGGCTTCGAAAGGACTACCAATGTGCGGTGATATGCTGACAAATTTGGTGAGAAGGCCAGTGTAAAAGTAATAATAGGCTGTAATAACGATGATAATGCACCGTTTTAAAAACAGTCACAAATCTCGAAAAAAGTATCCATGATATGCAGAAACTCGCTTTCCTCTAGGTTTAATATTGTTTAAGGTAATAATGCAAATTCGTATAATAGAGAAGAAAAAGCAACCACCTGCTGTACAATTTAGTTGTTGTGATTCCTATTCGTGCAAAGCTGTCTGTTTTGTTGCTATTGTTGTTACTACAGCTGCCTTTTAATTGTATTTGTTTTTTTTCTTGGATGCCTTTTCTAGAGGAAGAACTGGCACACTTACACCTGCAGACTCTAGATGCCATCTTGGAGGAGAAACATTCGCTACAGAGTCAAAGAAAGGTAAAGCCGTATTAATTTTGAATAGCGCCGTTTTCATTAGTGTGAGATAAGTATGTAATTATAAATAATGAAGTGGTACCTCACTAATTAGGACATCTTGGTGGGTCAATAAATCGTTGATATTATCCGGGTTTCCCAATTAGTGAGGATAAATATAATGTATTATAAAGCGATTGGTTGCTCAGGATTTCATGTTAATTTGCCAAGCTTCCAGATTCTTAGAGTCCCATTTAAAGAAGTTGCACAGAATAAATCAATGCTTCAATATGCGTTGATTACCAGAGACATAATGCATCATTTCATCTTTTAACAGTGTATGTAAAAATGATGTTGGCCTATTAGTTCTTTCATTATTATTGAACTTGAATTCGTATGTTCGAAAATATTATATTTGATTACACTTTAACAGTATACTGTGGTTTCTTTCTCTTGTGGGTTTCATCCAAAAGCGGAGCCAAGTGCATATCGAAAACGGAGACATACGGGAAACAAAAAGGTACTCTATCATAAATGTTGATGCTAAGCAGTCGCCATCAATTTATATACAAGTTCTCAAACTAGGACCAAAGGATGTCTACGTAAGTATTTTAGATATTTGGCCATGTATGCATGCATGAGACTTTTCACGATTATCCCTTATTCGTGAATAAAATTGAGCTGAAGTTGTTTTTTTTATTCTTCTTTTTTTTCAATTATGCCAACCTGCTAGATTGTGCTTGAGTCGACCTATTATTGTTGACTGGGAATTGTTTTATTTTGCCGCGTGGAGACTTTAAGCAGCCAGTTCATTGGGACTTAAACGATGATGGAATTTTTAGCTATAACGTGCAAGGGTCCTTCATGTATTTCATCAGTATTCGAGCAGACTAGCTGCCAGATCCTACTCTAGGATCAGGGGTGTGGAAAGCGCTGAACAATTTGCTGCGTCCACTCAGATTTGAACCCGGGTTGTTTGATTAAGAGAGAGAGAGAGAAAAACATCGTTCCACGGCGCCACAGAGCTCGTTAACATTTATGAAACATCATAAGTAAGCAAATAAGCCAACCATGCTTCTTCATACTTGTACATGTATAGGAGCCGAGGCACATCCTCCTAGATACTTAGAATATTATATTATGTAGCCTAGGTCTATTTCACATTATTGTTTTATAACTTGCTATTTTCACTAACAACATCAGTGTGGTGTAAACGATGCTAGATTAGGATTGTATCCAAATTCAATACATTTTTGTATAGCTACTTGCTCAACTAGCTTTGAGAAATCAGTATCGTAGTAATGTCTGAAATCTTGATCTGATAGGCTTAATGTGGTACTTTCTCATTGTTTTACATACCGACTTTACTTTTTGTCAAGTCTGAAAGAATCCGTTCAATGTTCATCGTTAGCCAGACAAAGAGTGGATCTGTATTGAGTTACTCATTGTGATATTTATTCTGTACTTTATTAGTGTATATTTCAAATTGTTTGTTTTTAATTCAATAGGGTATTGGAAGGTTTTAGGCATATCCCTTCCAATAACATAATATGATATGATATAAATAGATTCCATCTCCAGGGCCTTGAATCGAGTGTGTTGGAGTCTGTGAATGGTAGTACGGTGAGTACCAGCCTAGTTTCTGATGGTGCAGAGCTTATCATGATTAACCGAAAGTTTTTCATGGACAATACTTCCAGTGACTTGAAGAAATACATTAGAAAAGAGGTATGAAGAAATAAATAAATAAATGATTTATATAGCGCTTTTTCCATACATTTTAAATGCTCAACGTACTTTACAAAAGGAGTCCTCGACATGCCATTTCATTCCAATATCACCTCAACTCCTCGTGAAACATACAAAAGAGCTGCCTGAAAGGCGTGTCATTCTAGCATTCTGATAATATTCATTTCTGTTTATGACCGGGTTTTCATTGCACCTAAATGGAGTGAGGATATTATATTATGGGTACAAAGCATTTCCCAAGAATTTAATTTTTCACCAGCGAATTAGGCCACGAGATCTCGCAATCACGAGCTGACTGTCTTACCATTAGACCACAGAGCCATATTATATTATCATTATTTCTTTATTCATCATCATCTTTAACATTACCATAGTCTTCGTTAGCATAATGGTTACCATCGTCGTCGTAACACCTTTACCATCATCAACATCGTCATTAGTACCATCACCATCATTATCATCGTCTTCATCATCTTCATCAGCATGACCATTAGAATATATTATTATTTATTCTTAGAATTAAAACTGCCATTATTATCTTAAGCATCATCATCTTTATCATCGTCCTTATTATCCCATTTGCCATCAGTATCATCATCATTATCGTCTTCATCATCATGGTCATCATAATATAGTCATCATCACTAACATAATCACCACTTATTATGAATCCATCATCATAGTTATTTTTATCGCAATTATCAACATAATTATTGTCACTGTCATCACCATAATCGTCATAAAAAGTTTCATTAAACATATTAATCAATTGTTATTTGAAGTAAATATTTATGATTCTTCTTCTTTCAATTTGCCAACTGAATCAATTGTGCTTGAGTATTACTGTTGATTGGGGAAAAAATTGTTCAAACGTTTTGCCCGAACTGTAGCTTTTAGCATCACTTTTTAAGATTTTAAACCACCAAGGTATTTTTAGCGTGCTGAGATGTAAGCCATACCTTGTGCTACCGAGCCACCTTGTTGTCATGCTATAATCAATTGTATACCTTGTATTTACTCTTCTTTATCTTTGTTGATACTACATTCTATAAATGTATTCTACAGTAATATGACATAGAGGGTCTAATAATATAAAAATCGTTGTAATATAGCCAACTGCATCAATGCAGATTTATCTCTCACCATTGGGATAAAATCCTCTTTTGTGAACTATGACTGCTTTGTATAGTTGCAGCTGTAGTGTCACGGTGGCCGAGCGGTTTAGGCATTGGACTGCGAATCGAAGGGTTCCGGATTCGATCTTCTGTTAAGGTATTGTGTTAACCCTTGAGCATGGTTATTTACTTAAACCCCAAAATGCTTACGTTGGTCACGTAAGACTTCTATCCCCTCTCGGTTTACGGTGGAAAACAAAAGGATTAATTTCCCTTCGGGAATGAATACATTATGAAGAGCGATCTTTAAAGCAGTAGAATCTTTTTAAATCGTAATATATCATAGTTGAAAATTTGCTATTGGGAACATTGATGCTTTGGAGTGTACACATATTATTCTACCCTCTGCATTAAAATCAATTTAAAGTCAACACTTATGTAGCGCTATCCTACTTATTTTTTTAATTGATCGAAGCGCTTTACAAAGAGATCTACGATAGGCCCATTCATTCCGATACAATTTCAACTAGATGCTAGTGGAGCGAACAGAAGAGCAAACTGAAAAGCGCGTCATTCTAGAATTCTGACAATATCCATCTCTGCTTTTGGACGTGAGGAAATGCGGGTAAAAATCGTTTCCCGATGAGTTAACTTTACACCGTCGCTAAGCGGATTGGATCATACGACCTCTTCGATCACGAACTAGGTGTCTTACCACTAGGCCACTGAGCCACGCATGGATGATATAAGACGGTGAATGATGAAGCATGTTGATTATGCGATTATTTCTTAATAAACTTATTAATGCGTGTATGTGCAGTTGAGCTAAGCCTCGGAGTTCTTATTCTTTCGTCATTTTTTTTAAGTGAGCTATATTATCCAATTAACTTTATTTCCTCATTCAGATACAGCCTTTACCAACCGAAGATAGTCTGCACAGTCAACTGAAAGCTCAGATTGAGTGGGACACTTACCGACATCAAACGCTGCAGAAAACCATTCTGAAAACAGTCAAGTGAACTACAGTTGCTTAAGATGTATTTATTCAGGATGAATTATGTTAATATTGGTATTATCATTTGTATTGTTAATGTTATTATTATTATTATTATTA
>JAUEKR010007348.1:0-11379 GCA_031762895.1 Corambe burchi
AATAATAATAATAATAATAATAATAATAATATACATTTATAGGGCGCTTTTTCTATAAAAGCTCAAAGCGCCTTACACTAAATAGTTCATAAATTGATTAAAACATCGAACAACATAATCATTATATAATAAACATAATTGTTTTAAAAGAATAAATTCACGGAAAATAAGACTATAACAATTTAAAGCAAGACAACAGAAAGTTGACACATAACAAGGACAAAGGAATACATTATATAGGACATCATCAGATACTCATAGTAATACCATAGTGAGAAGAGGTAGTGTCAAAATGTCTTTTTTTCACAACTCTGTAATGCTGCGAACGGGAATCGAAGTCATGAACACATGATCTTAATAAGCTCAGGCCCTAAGCCATTACGTCACTGAAGACACATTGCAAAATTATCGTGGTGAAGTTATAGGTTCAACGAAGCGAGATGAGACCAACAACAACAACAACAAAAAATTTATAGAAAATGAGTTCAAACTCAGATATATTTGATAATTCGATAAAAAGTTAGTAATGTTTTATTGTATAGTATTATTATTATTATTGTTTATATCATGGTTTTTGTGACATATCTATTCTGACTACAAGCAGTTTTTGTTTTATCTTCGACAAGAAAAATAACGTCAATTACATCGTTGAAACTCTGGTAAAAATAGGGTACCTGGTCGTTGAGACAGCTATCTTGTCCGAAATTTATAACTATGCCTCACAGGCGACAAGTCTGGTCAAAGTTTAATATTGGCTTGTGGCTGGGGGATGAAAATGATATCATGTAAAGTAAAGTGCCTAGATATTCCATTTTGAGGTAATAGTGTGCTATATAAAAATGCAATATTTAAAAATATTATGATTATGTATGTGCAACTTATATATCAGATGAATATCATACAGTAGCATCTCGGTAATTGAGACCCTCCGTAACCAGTAAACCCGGTGAATCGGCACGAAAACACAGGTAGCCACTTTTATTGGATATCATGTTGCAATGTTCCCTCGGTAACCGTAAACCCGGGTACTCGGGATGATTTTCCAATCATCATAATGTTCCAATTAGCGAGGTTCCACAGTATTCATATTATCTTATTGACCGAACGGCTTCGGGATAATGTATTCCATTATAAGGGGGTGGGGGTCAGTGGTACAGTGGTAACGATGTCTGCCTCTGAATATAACGATCCGGGTTCGAATCTGGGTGAACGCAACTATTTGTACTGCGTTTTTCACACCTCTGATCCTACGTAGGTAGTATTTGACATCTAGTCTGTTTGGATACGGAGGTTCAGTGTTTACATCTAAGCACGTTAAAAATCCCTTGGTGGTTTTAAATCGCAAAGAGCAAGATGCTAAAAGCTGCCATCCGGGCAAAAAATTTCGATTTCTACCCAGTCAACAGTAATACTCAAGCATAAATGAGTTAGTCGGCAAAATTGAAAGAAAACGAAAGAAGCACAGTGAGTCCCCTTAAGTCTATGATCCACTGTATTCATACCTCTTTATCGTATATTATAAGGTATAAAGAGATTATTATGTGAGCTGGTTGTACGGTAGATAGACTAGAGAGTGATGGAGATGATGTTCGAGTATGAGGAATTGCAAGCCCGCCAAGACTAGAATAATGAATGGTTGGTGCCAGTGCTAACAAATGAATGAAGTATGAAGAACTAGGATAAAAGGGCCCTCCTGTATTTAATGAACTTTAACTATCTCTTTCCTTTACCTCTGCATAAATCTAATAATGATAATAATGATGATGATTTATCCGGCGCCCTTTCCATTAATGAATACTCAATGGCGCTTTACATAAGCAAACATGCATGCTATAGTTAACCATATATCAACAGTCAGCAATTATTGCATATCTAGTTATATTAAATATATAGCGTTTTTCCTCCCTCTCTATCTATCTGTATGTTAATAAGTTAATCTTCTCTACCCCCTCCCCCCACGTTTTTTCTGTATCTCTCTACTCTTTCTATCGCTTCTTTTCTTTCTCAGTCATTCTCTTTTTTTTTACAGGACGAAGTTAATTCAGTTAGATTGTTAATGGTTGCCACACAAGCGATCAGAGATTGCCATCCTCCGGACATTTTTCAATGGATTGGCTCTGTTGTTCACTCAGCAATGAATCAGTATTTGGCAATGATAGTAATTAATTATAACCTACCACATAAACTGTTTGTTTAGTGCCCTATAATAAAGTTGGGTACTTCTCGAGTATACTATCTACTATTCATTTATTTACTAGTCAACAAACACGAACGACCGCTTTTAAACACTTGGTTTTCCCCCGGACGATTCCCGAATGGAATAGACTCAGTGCAGGCATCATAAGCTCTCCAGACGTAGAAGCATTCCAGTCTGCACTTCGACGTTGATGTGATACTCATCGTGGGGTTTACCAACTAAACATTACATAATATACAGATATACATACAAAAATATCGTTTTATGATTTAGATAAGGACCCACGTGATACAGTATCTTTGATACGAAAAGAAGAGAGAGAGAGAGAGAGAGAGAGAGAGAGAGAAAGAGAAAGAAAAACAAAACAAACATCAAATAAAACCACATACAAAAAGCAAAACAACAGCCAAGAATCTTACAAAACCATCTTTATATCAACTCACAATAATATATTGATCTCATGCCTTAGAAGTATGGCGGGGGTATTTATCTTCAAATATTGAGTATAACACATTTTGCTAAGAATAAATGGGATCAAAAGATCAAGAGGGGGTAATGATGGATTTTGGCGCAGTAGATAGAAAGCCTGGCAATGACTAGGAGAAAGTATGCATCGTAGTATGGGTTATCATAATAATGTGGGGTGGGGGTGGGGAGGGGGAAACACGGGTGAATTCGTTATCATTTCGTTTTTCGTTGCATTATCATTTCATGTTCAATTCGTTGTTATTTCGTTTTCTTTCCGTTTTTGTTTCGTTTTCTTTCCGTTTTCGTTTCGTGTTCGATTCATTTTCGTCGAGAAAGATCCTAATAAGAAAACAATATTACAAAACAAAATGTGTACAGCAGTCACACTTTTTAATTGAAATTGATTATACTCTTCTTCTCTATATTAATTATTAAATTAAAGATATGAAAGTACTGAGGATAAGAACTGATTAGAATTATTTTAACGGTAGGATAGTCAATGAATGAATCCATGATTGATGAATCTGATAATTAGAGTAAATACCTACTATATTAAATGTATTAGTTAGTGGGCTTGGTGGGTGAAATCCTCCCTCCCTAGGGGAATTTTATAAGACCTATACTCTCATACAGCGACATCGAGTCAACAAATGAGTATTTGCCTGCCAAAAAAAATAAGTAGCGCTATCATAGTGTCATTGCCATTGATATTTCGAAATGTTTATGTTTTATGCTCTAGGGTCGACATACTATATCACACTCAAACAAGTTTTAGCTTAATTTAAGATAAAAACATTTCTCATTTATACATTATATTTTTATCACTCAAGTGCATTTTGTCAGGGTTTGTTTTATACTATAAACCGAGAATCGGTATGGCTCAACGCCGCCAACAATAAGCAATAAGTGCAAACAACCTTGCTCAACGATAAACCACGATGCCTCGGACGGAAATTGAACAACTGACTCTATGATCCGCAGTCCAATGCCCTAATCGCTAGGCCATCGTGTCAATGCGGAGTACTTAATAAAACCGTTTTCAATTAAAATATTTACTCGACTTTAAAGTAAGAAATATGCTTCAAAATGACTTCCTATCATTCTTATTACCACTTACTGTTATAACTTCTGGCTCTATTGCAATGCATTTTTTCTTCTTCTTCATGTAGTCATGCTTTACCAATTGATCAGCAGGCGAATGTCTGATCAATAGTAAATGTTGGCTGTTGGCTTGAGGTGGGAGTAAACGAAGTGTAAAGTGCATTGAGATGTCGGTAATACGTGCCCTGTACAAAAAACATTTTTTAAACGTTTAGTCTTTACTATAAATAACAATATGTACTTGTCAATGAGATACTATAACATAAGTAGTCCATGGAATTTGCATGTAATGAAAACGTTTACTATTATTATGAATTAAATCTAAGTTAGAGGCATGATAAAACGTTCTAAGCATTATTTCATCGGATTTAGAAGATGATCCAAAATTGTCCTTCATTATTATAATTATCATTATTATAACTTTATAGATTGTCATTTCTCCAAATTATAATTGTCTAAAATTATAATATCCTGCACTTTTACCAAAGCAATAATTATTTTGTTAATATTATAAGGGAAATGGTAGGTTATCCATTCCTGGAATCATGCCTTTGAGCCCTGCTTTGTTTCTATAGTAATCGCCATCAGTGATGCAATGATCCATTTCTGGCTTGAGTTTCGATGGAAATGTAAGACTGCAGTCAAAATGGGCCCAATAAAACCGACCTGAAGATGGATGAATCCTTTTATCGGTTATTAGTTTGCTACTAACTTGGCACTCAAAGGTTAGTTAATCAGGGCATATAATATACTATATCAGTCTGTATACAGTCTGTTTGCCATGTAATAAAACCCCGCTCTTAGTTTCTCCCAGACCCTTCTTTTAGAACCACAAAAAAGACAACAACATAGCAGGAAAAAATAAAACAAAACAAAAAATATACATGATAAAGCATAATTAAAGCAACAAGTAAATCAAATAAAAAAGACTCACAAAATGATACAAAAAAATATACAAAAACAAAAAAAACGGCAAAAACAAGATTAACCATCATATAAAAAACTAACAAAAATAAAATACACTTTAAAAACAGCAACACACCAATAAGACGAAGAACACACGCATTATTAATGCGGATTTCATAACTGATTTTGGTTTATTTTAATTTTTTTCTCTCCCTCAATCTCTCTCACTCTCTCTCTATCTATCTATCTATCTATCTATCTCTCTCTGGCTTTTTGTCTTATAAATACAATTGTAAACTCACCAAAGACAATGAAAATACATGCAACATGAATGAATTAAAACAGAAGATAGTTTATCTCGATAATATGCCAATTGAAGATTATCGTTTAACTACTCCAGTTTGCCTAAATTCGTACTCATACACCATGTTTGTTGTTGCCTATCAACCTACTTTCTACTATTCTTGTAATCATAGCTTTCCGTAGTTTGCCATTATCCCAACCGAAGATATCACAACAATGAAGTCTAGAAGATCTAAATAACAGAGAATAGAATGCAATCTAGACTTAATAAATCGTGCTTGATTTTTTTCACGATAATTACAGCATCAGCTTGACATAACATTCTTCTTTCAATTTTGCCAACTGATTCAATTGGGCTTGAGTATTACTGTTGACTGGTTAAGGATTTTTAAATTTTTTGCCAGGCTGGCGGCTTTTGTCAGCCTACTCTTTGCGATTTTATATCACCGAGGGGTTTAACGTGCTTAGATGTAAACACGGGACCTCCTGGTTTTTCGTCCGTATCCGGGCAGACTAGATGTCAGATCCTACCTCCCCTAGGATCAGGGGTGTGAAAAACGCAGAACAAATAGTTGCGTTCACTCGGATTCGAACCCGGGTCGTTAGATTCAGAGGCAGTCATCGTTACCACTGCGCCATAAATCATATCTTGTATATTACCACATATCATTAATTACAACAAAAATCTTGTATCTGTACTCTGTGATAATACTATGTTAATTGTTGCTTTTTTTTAAAACAACGCCTTGGATCACACCTAGACTGTCCACTACTTTATTCAAGTTTTTTTTTTTTTAATCTAGTATGCCAACTATTTTTCCCCCGTTTGTTTGCTCCTTTATTTTTTATAACCTTATTTGGCAGGGCTGATTAAAACGAAAGGGAAAAGGGTGTCATAAGAAAGCACCACTTAACTCAGAAAAGACAGTAAACTGCGTGAAGAAAAATGAATGATGAAAAAAATGTGATAAATTTATCTATGCCGGCTGAAAGTCCATCATTAAACTGCTACATTACACCATGTTTGTTGCTATCCATCAAAATCAACGCACCTTCTAGGCTACCTTTATCTCAACGCATAATATGCATCCGTACCTGTAATTATTTTCATTACAATCGAGCAGCTCAATTATAGGGGGTCTTGATAATTGTGTTGTTTTGAGTGGATTGTTGTTTTTTGTTGATTGTTGTTATTTGTCTTTGTTTTTTTTTTTTTGTTTTTTTTTTTATCACGCAAATTGCAACAGCAAACGGTATACTGATATAAGTTTCTCCAACATAATGATTTAAAGACAACGGCTTGGGGGTATGGTTTATTTGAGCAAACTTATCATTTTTTGTTATTATTGTTGCTATTGCATGCTTCTATTGTTGTTTTTAAGAAATAACTTTTTTTTTCGGAGGTAAAGCGAAAGTGGAGTAGACGGAGTCATCAAAGAGCACTATTATACCCACAAAAGACAGCAAATAAAGTACATAAAGGTAAATTATGATAAAAAGTTGACGTAAATCTACGGCAATTGAAAGCACATCATAAAACAGCTCATCAGATTCATCAACTACCATGATGGCTGTTGTTGTTTATCAGCCCACTATAATCTATTACTGTATAATACATGCAGATCTACCTACACGCGTAAATTTCCAAAGCTATCATTATTTCAATAGAATAACTGACAGTATAGATTAAATCGGGTTTTGAGCATCACTTAACTCAAATAAGACAGTAAACTGCGTGAAGAGAAATGAATGATGAAAAAAAAAAAGATAAATTAATCTATGCCGGCTGAAAGTCCATCATTAAACTGTACCAGGTGTCTAAATAGTACCATGTTTGTTGCTATCCATCAAAATCAACGCACCTTCTAGGGTTCATTTAATTCAACGCATAATATGCATCCGTACCAGTAATTGTTTTCATTACAATCGAGTAGCTCAGATTATAGGGGGTCTTGATAATCGTGTTGTTTTGAGTGGATTGTTGTTGTTTTTTGTGTGGTTTTTTTTTTTAATCATGGAAATTGCAACAGTAAACGGTATACTGATAAAGTTTCTCCAATAAAATGATTTAAAGACAACGGCTTGGGTATGGTTTACTTGAGCAAACTTATCATTTTTTTTGTTATTATTGCTATTGCATGCTTCTATTGTTGTTTTTA
The DNA here is from genome assembly GCA_031762895.1 of Corambe burchi. Lineage (NCBI taxonomy): Eukaryota > Metazoa > Mollusca > Gastropoda > Nudibranchia > Onchidorididae > Corambe > Corambe burchi. The sequence goes on from JAUEKR010007348.1 coordinate 7,135, forward strand.
AGAAATAACTTTTTTTCGGACAAAAACGCGAAAGTGGAGTGGATGGAGTCATCAAAGAACGCTATTATACCCACAAAAGACATCAAACAAAGCACATAAAGGTAAATTATGATAAAAAGTTGACGTAAATCTACGGCAATTGAAAGCCCATCGGTAAACAGCTCATCAGATTCATCAACTGCCGTGATGATTGTTCTTGTCTATCAACCCACTTTCTATTACTGTATATTATACAGGACTAGACTACCTACACGCGTAAAATGGAGGCTCAGTGGTACAGTGGTAACGATGTCTGCCTCTGAATCTAACGTATAACTAATTTTTGTCTAGACTAGCTGCGTTATAAGTTCTATGATTATGATGGTGACAGTTGCTATATAGTAGAAAGTGGGTTGATATGTAACACCAAAAAACCCCACACAAAAAAACAAAACAAAAACAACAAAAAACAAACCATGATGTGATTTAGACAACTGAGGCCTCATCCATGGAGCAAGGCTAAAGGAGGCCATACACCTGCATGCCTTCTTGAACGATCTTCTTGATGCAAGTCGATCGCTCAAATCAGCTTGTAGGTGTGTGGGATTATTTGAAGTTTGCGAAAGACAACTTGTTCAAATCCTCTTAGCTTAAGCAACACCAAAATAGGTATGTTTGGTGCTTCCGGATTTGAATGATTTTAAATGATGCTTGCGCAACTAAACTTTATCAAATCGACTTGCAAGCCAATTTGTTCTAATCTTCTTAGCTTAAGCAACACCAAATAGATATGTTTGGTGCTTCCGGATTTGAATGATTTTAAATGATGCTTGTGAAAGTAAACTTGATCAAATCGACTTTTGTAGTATGTGACCTCCTTTAGGCGAAGGCTATAAGCTCTTCTGAAATATCTGACTTAATTGCATTAAAAGCTATCCAGAAGCCAGAAATAACCTTCGTATTCGTATACAATTATCAGACCCCTGGAGTAGTTTAACGTTGTGTATTCAATTGCCGTACATTATCTACATTCTATAGTATTTTCTATCATTTACTATAATCTGAATGAATATATTCATTGTTGTATTACATGGGTGAATAATTATCCTCTTTTATGACGTCACCCCATCCCTACTCCTTTCTCAACAACCCTTGTAATCATGCTTTACCCTAAAGTAACGCCCCCCCCCCCATGATAATATATCGGCTTTAGAGACTAACATGCCCCAAAATATTGTGTTTAAGACCTGCAAATTAAAGTAAAAAGTAAAGATAGTTCTTATATAGCGCACTTATCACCAAAGTCTCAAGGCGCTTTATATCTCGTTTATTCCCCTAACCAACAGCAAACATTCAACACTGACGTGACATTGGCCTGTTAGGCGTGTTACAATTGTTTTTCGTACAAGGCAGCTGTCTTAACGGCCAGGTACTCTATTTCACCAGAGTGCAGAGTGGCAATCGACGCAAATTTTCTTGCCCGCGGAAAAACCGCGGTAGCGAACGGGAATCCAACCCGGGATCATTGCCGTCGCAGCCACAGCAGTTCAAGGCCTCTACCAACTGAGCTAACCACGCCGATTACTGAGGATCCCAATTACAGAGGTTCCGCTACCAAATATTTCAGTCGTTGATGGTAGACCAAATGAAATGATTGAGTGAGAGCGAGTGATTCCTTTGAACCAAACTCTCATTATCATTGCTATAACTACTGTTTTGGTTTGGGTTGACAGTGATGGAAGCATCAGCTGCTTCTCTTAGTAATAACAGAGAAGAAAAGTAAGCAACGTAGACTTTTAAAGGTAAGTCTAAGTCCGCTGTGCTTGGAAGGTAGCTAGAATTAGTACCTACTTAGAAAGGGCTCACACTATTCAGAGGTGCAAATTAATATTACCTGATCCTCTAGATTTTGTTTATAGTAAAAATGTTATTGTAGAGAAAAAGTATCGTTAATTTTTATTAATAACAAATTCTCAATATTCACCCTCTAGCAGAAATTGTTCTTTCTGGTTGTCATAGTAAACTGAGCATCACCAGAAGTTCAGCACCGCCAGTACAATGGATTAGTGCAAATAACGTGTGCAAGTGTTAGCCACAATGCCTCTTCCGAGGATTCAACCATGAGCCCTTCCACCAGTAGAACATTGGTATTACCACTGGCCACAGTGACACACTTGTGAATACTCTTATAATGACCAGAAGTTATTATAAAGCAAAGGTTTCTAGAGTATAGATAAAAAAAGCTGCATGCCCTTGTCTAGCCATGGAAAATATAGTATTGAACACTGTGATATTTACTGTAACATGGGTTTAAATTTGGAGTCAATTACATCGTAATGTACGATTCTTTGTCCATTATTATGTGTATCTATTAGTAGTATCTATAACATATTTTTCCACCTTTTCATCATTACAATACACAGCTAGCAAACTTTATTTTATAAGGTCAGGTCACCGGTATTGGGAAAAGTAAAAAAGATAAATAATAAAATTACGTCTTAATCCATATACATTCCAATCAATCACTAGTCATGACTTCATTAAATTTTTAGGCAAAGGTAAAACTGCTTACCATCTTTGACAATATGACCACGTGGCCCTATTTTGACCGATACTGTATGCATCAGGCATTCAGACATTCATTTAGAATTTTTGAGCAGCGAGCGCGCAATACGTTTTAAGCATTACTTATTATGTATAATTTATAGTAAAAGTTTGTATATAATATTATAGGTATAGATATAACCATAGATTTGCTGGAATGCAAACAAGAAAAAAAGTCTAGTGCGCGTGAGTGCTAATGGTAGTGTATAATACATTTACTGTACCTGGTTACTACAATAACATTCATAGTAAGAGCCAGAGAAGCATTAAGTTAAAGAAGAAAAAAAAACAACTCGGCTATAGAGGCGACAAAAGAGGAGTAAAATAACGAAGAAAACAAACCACGGCTGGAACGGATGTTGAGCATACTAGGTAAAATCTTATCAAATGCAGAAAAAGGTGTGAAAGAGCTCTTCTACATAAAAAAAAGATAAAGACAGGAAAGAACGTTTCAGAAACGTTCTTTCCTGTTTTTGTAGTTCTTAATATGTAGAGCTCTTTCACATCTTTTTATGCATTTGATTAGTTTGATTTCTTGCTCTACAGTGACATTTTGATACTTGGTAAAAACTTAGTAGCTGGTAGAATAACTCAACTTTTTTTTTCTGACAACACGATTTTGTGCCTATGGTGGTAAGTTCAAGCCCCGCTCCAGGCATGATTTGCTTCCTTTATAATCTTTCTTATTTTCATCCCTCTAAACAGTGGTTTATTTAATTTTACTTCTATGTCTCTTATTATGAATAGTGCTTTACATAATATCTAGTAATCAGATACACCAAACTCAGTGTATGATTTGTTTCCTTCGTCTTTTCTTTCAATTCTACAATGTCTGTATATAGGGCTTACCTTTATATCTATTTATTCCTTATTATGAATTATTAGTTCTCCTTGCCTCATTTTTTTCTTTATAAGAATATTCATAACCTCTAATCAAAGTTTAAAAAAAAATAGGCATAATATCAACCATAATGCTTATACTTCCATCTAATGACACTTCTCAGAACATCTTGAACGTGCTGGTAGTCCTTATTCAATCAGTCTCATGTTCTATTATCAGATGAATTTATTTACATTCGCCTAGATGGAAAGGTTAGTTTCCCCTATGAAGGCCGAGGTTGTCGGGAGATCCATCAGTGATCCGTTGAAATTGATTTAAAATCTATAAATGGACGGAATATGAAAGGAAAGGCAACCATAAAATCTTCTCATATATAACTAAATACTAGATGCTACTCGCGGCTCTTTTGATAATTCGTCATTTATTCGTAATTCGAGATGAGAGAATTAAGGACAAGGAGAAGAGCTATTTATAAAAAGAACTAAAGATTGATCGATTAGTTTATTTTGATTGTGAAGTATATATATTACATATTGATATAATCGACCGAGCAAGTCATCAAGAGAGAGAGAGAGAGAGAGAGAAAGAGAGAGAGAGAGAGAGTATGAGAGAGGAGAAAGATCGAGAGTGGGTGAGAGAGAGAGTGAAATAGATGGAGACAAGAAAGAGAGAAAGAGTATGGGAGAGAAAGCGAGAGAAGAAATATAAAGAGTCAGAGTAGGAGAGAGAAAAAGAGAGACAGAAAAAGAGAGAGAGTGTGTGGGTGTGGGTGTGAGATAGAGATAGAGATCGATAGAGAGAGAAAGAGAGAGAGAGAGAGA
>JAUEKR010007459.1:0-11377 GCA_031762895.1 Corambe burchi
AGGTTCTATTGGATACATTGGTAAAGGTTCTATTGGATGCATTGGTAAAGGTTTTATTGGATACATTGGTATAGGTTCTAATGGATACATTGGTAAAGGTTCTATTGGATACAATGGTACAGGTTTTATTGGATATATTGGTATAGGTTCTATTGGATACATTGTTATATGTTCTATTGGATGCATTGGTAAAGGTTTTATTGGATTCATTGGTATAGGTTCTATTGGATACATTGGTAAAGGTTCTATTGGATACATTGTTAAAGGTTCTATTGGATACATTGGTATAGGTTCTATTGGATGCATCATTATAGGTTCTATTGGTTATATTGGTATAGGTTGTATTGGATACATTGATATATGTTTTATTGGATACGTTGGTATAGATTCTATTGGATTAATTAGTATAGTTTCTATTGGATACATTGGTATTGGTTCTATTGGATACATTGGTATAAGTTCTATTGGATACATTGGTGTATGTTTTATTGGATACATTGGTGTAGGTTTTATTGGATACATTGGTATAGGTACAATTGGATGCATTAGTATATGTTCTATTGGATACATTTTGTAGAGGTTTTATTGGATACATTAGTATAGGTTCTATTGGATACATTGGTATAGGTTCTATTTTTCTAAAAAAAAAATATATATTTATTTATTTTTTTCTAAGTATGATTTTAATATCATATTACAAATGTTTTAGTGCTTGTAGTATTCTTTTTTTTTTCTTTTTTTTTCTCTATCAATTGAAATAACTTTTCTGCCAAGTATGTTTATTTTTGTTGTAGTTTGTTGCTGATAATGAGGTAACTACTTCTTAACAGCTCAATTGTGTCATTGCTACTATATTTTGAGATTTTATTTAAGCCTTTTTGCTATATTAGGCGACTTTTGTCGTGTTCTAAGTAAGCATATTATATTATATTCTACCATAGTAAAGCGTTTGTATTATTGGTGATATAGGCTACATCAGTGGATACTTTCACCGTGAAATAACTTTAGAAAGTTAAACAGCCAAACTTAACTGGTTGAGACTGCAACAAAGAAGAGCCAGCAAACGCGTAATAAGTTTCATAAATGTCTTGATGGGGCAGATTAATAGAACAATTAAACATATCGCCAAGAAAACCTGCAAAACAGGAATCGCACCAAATACGTTATCCATACCAACAGGAGATCAAACATACGCCTTTATACATTTTATTCATCCAAAATTCGACGCTGGAACAATCTGTCATAATATAGAAGTTAAGAATTTGCATAAAATCAATGTCCATCATTTATTGATTGTCTAGGATAATCATTAAGAAGACACTTGCTGCTATCATGCCTGTTCGTGCATAAATATATTGTCAATTATGTACGATGGCCATAAAAGTCTTCAAGTATTGAACTTATGGCTTCAATAAAAAGTGAGGTATTATTGTGAGTTGACATTACAGACAAACCTCAGCAATAACCACTGGACTTGTATGACATTGTGTTACAATATTTTACTGGAAATATAAAAGACTACGAGTCAAATCCTTGTGGTATCAACTATTTCGTCCACACCCATGATCCAGGCCTAGGAAGCCTCTGTCATTAGATATTTGTCAAAATATGTTTGGTTACGGAATAGCAACATGGAGGCACTGCGTTTACATCAACACATGTTGGAAAATAATTCATTTGAACGATGGTGGGTTAGGAAGATTGGCATTACCAACAAGAACAACTTAAATAACGAAGCCTAAAATATATTGAAACATCAAGCACAACGTAAACGTCGCTAAACCACAAACAAACAAACAAAAGTAAATAAACTAGCGTACCAACACCACAATATTATTCTAAATTTAGAATAATAAGCATAGATCTATAGTTTGTTTTTAATCTTTGAAATGAAACAAGGTCTGCATGAAGCGATATCTTATTCAAGACACACCTAAAATCACTTTAAAACAAAACAAAAAGGCAAATATTAGATAACCAATACTAGACCCATAGTAATAGGGCGTTTGCATAGAACTATCTAGGTCTAGGCCTAGCGTGAGAGCATAGGGAATTACGCATCCTGAGCAATGTGTTCTTGGAGAGGGTAGTCTCTGAAAGGGAATTAGGCAAAGGCTTATCTCACATTTATGACAGAATGTTTACTACTTAAACATCGAGAATAAAACTAGGGAAGCAAATCTTCCATGGAAAGGTATTCTATGCAGGGGAGCTTGCTTTCCCTATATCAAACGTCGCTATCTGTCGATTTCAAGAATTTTTACATTTAATGCAAAATTATTTTTAATGATTAAAAAACTGCTGGACATATACCCAGCATTTTTTCTCCATTAAAGTTTATTTTTTTCTTAAATGGCATATATGACATTTGCTTAAGACCATCACGTTGCGGATTAAATCACAAATTCGCTCCAATAGGCAAGACACTAATAATTCCAACACTCATTATGCTAAAAAGAGTACCAGTTCACAAAACTAGGAAAAAAATATGTCATGGACAGGTATTCTATCGAGGGGAGATCGTGTTCCCCATACCAGACGTCCCTTGAAACCGATTTTTAAGATAATTTATCCGTCCCCACATGTTTTTTTTTTTTTTGTTTTGCCATTTGAAACCTTAAAATATGCCATAATTTGCCACAAAAGGGAGAAATTTGCCAATTATTTGCGATTCAATGTATAAAATCAGAGCAAGAAAAAAAAAATAATAATAATAATTTAAATAAAATAAAACGTATGAGGATAGCTACAAGCAAAACCTAATACACCCAATAATACTATCTACATAACAATGTACACAGCCAAAAAATAATTTCAATGTGCAAAGCATTTGGGGGAGGGGGGTAGGGGGGGTATCAGAAAAGGATCGCTGCATCCGAAATATAAAAAGAAAAGGATAGCTACATCCGACAATCGCTACAACCAAGTTTGCTACAAGTGAAGTCAACATTACAGTGTTACAGAGATAATAATATGCAGTCAACTTTCAATAATTGTAGCGATGTCATTAAGTCTCAAGAAAAAAATATAGCTACATCCTCTGTTCGCAATAGCCGTTGTATTTTGTACTGTTGTAGACAGTATGAGCCGTTCCATGAAAGAAAAGGATAGCTACATCCAGAAAATCGCTACAGTAAAGTTTGCTACAAGTGAAGTCAACATTAGAAAGAGAATAAACAGTCGACTTCGGGTTGTAGCGATGCAGTTAAGTTAAGGATCAAGAAAAAATATCGCTACATCATCTCTGTTCGCTATTATAGCTGTTGTAATTTGTATTGTTACATTATATATGAGCCGTTTCATGGCATAAGGATCGCTACATGCGAAAATCGCAACAGTCATATTAGGTACAAGTGAAATAAACTGTACCGAGACAATAAAGTACAGTATGAGTACAACAACTTTATGTACATCGCGCATCTTCTGGCTCGTTTATTTACCACTTAATCCTAAATGGGCATTGATTTAAACATTAAATTCAACCTCATTAAACTCAATAAACAGTCTCATTAACTTAATGGCATTGATGACTTAATCTTCGATTTATAATTAAAACAGTCGTTGAACTTTGACCAGTAATTAATCAATCCTATTAATCTCAATGAACAATAATTACGATTCTTTTTTTAATTTGGTGAAAGTGAAAGTGTACTTAACAAAGACTTGCCAATGTTGTTGATGTTGCTTTATTTTAATAGACAATTATTAGTTTGATCTGGATTTGAATGCCGGTAGAAAATTGAAAGCAACGAATGATCTTATAGAACACTATATTATTGAGTCATACGAATAACTTTTCTTTTTACATTATGTAACTGGTGAATAATTTGTCATATTAATATTGATAATTTGTTTACGCTTTGTGTATCTTTCTAGAATAATAGATCACAATACTAAATCGATTATAATATTTATTTGTTTTTATAATGCATTTCTGCTGGAAGACATCTTGACATAAATTTCTATAAAATAAATCATGGTGTGAGAAAGTCGATGATTATATCATTAGATATAGATAATGTATCTGTTTTAGTGGAAATAATATAATGTATCTGTTTTTGCGGAATGTTCCGATTTTAATGAAAGCCTGAAATATTTTATTTATCAATAAAAGTTAGAAATCAGTGATTGGTAAGTAGTTTGTTGATAGATTTTTATATTGTACAACAGATAATGAATAGTATGCTCATTTCTATCAACGTTTTATACTTTGCTCAGTAATGATTTAGTACTGAGACTGGGCTGTCTGATGATAAGATACAAGTCAGCTATTTCCCTCCTTATTACAAAATAATTAATTGCCGGTACCAGCAGTATAAAGAATATCGTACCAATGAATAATGCTTCATCCTCTTACAACTAGAACCACTTGTTGTCTCATTGTCTTTACTTGAGTGAGTGAAGAAGAATAAGTTGAATAAACTCAAGTATAGAAATAGTTAATAAAATCAATTATTGAAATGTGTGCATCCACATAGATGAACATAGTGTCACCAAAAATCATTAAAATATCAAATCCACATGAAAGTATTTTGTAGTTGTCAAAATTATTCAATAGCATATAATAATATAGTAAAAGTCCATAAAATCCCCCAAAACGAAATAGTATCAATACATCATTATTATTAATCACACCCAGCAGTAAATACACTTCCTCGATATATCATTTTCTTAGGTCAGATCTTCTAAGTGTAATTCCTTTTACTGACTTTAAAAATGCAATATTATTCTTAACGCAAGGAATCGACATATTTAATGTATCCTTTCTTTCTGTAGTAGTGATCATCCGGCTTAAATATTTTTTACCGAATTTTTCATTGTTGTACATTTATTAATTCATTTATTATAATTTATTAAAATTAAATTAGTATGCTTTTGTTTTCTTCCGGCATCCATTGTCTTTAGATAATTCTAGTTAAAACAAACCTAGCAAGCACCAAGCTGCATACCCTGCTTTCTCTTCAACTAGCAACATAATTAAAAAGTAAAAAATCCAAAATGAAACCAAGCTGGACAGTTGCGTTGATAGCCACATCTATATGCATGTGGGCAGGCAAAGGAAAAGGAGAAGTGCTTCCACCGTTCCTCTGCTTTTCTTTGGAGTTCGGATATCAATTATTGGGTAAGGCTATACGTTTTTGTTTTCCATCAAGGCTTAAAGACCTATTCAATCTACTTACTGCAAAACGCAGCACTAGTCATACCAAGACTGCTAGCACGTTGATTATTCACTGAAGATGATCACTGACTTACTAGACTTATTGCCTTTCGCCAGCGATGTCGTCCGACTTCGCAGCTTCAGCTGTTTTGCTGATTAGTCCAATCAGGGCGTTCCATTGATTTCAGGTTATAGATGATCACTGACTGTATATAATTTAGAAAAATGCCCTGACACTCTTCTGAACCTACGATAAGACTATGAGTGGTAAATTTCAGAGCTGTTTGTTTAACATCAAATTTATTGAGGGTAGAAACACATCTTAGACTTAAGCAAAGTTTATTTTTATCCAATTTGGAAAAAAGCAACTTTTGTTTTGCTTGTAAATACAGTAAAAAGTGAACAATTTTAAGCAACATTTTCATAAACGGAGAAGTTATAACAAATTTTCTGCTTTAAAATAAGATGAAGATGGGACCGTTTTTAAATGTCATCCATAAGCATCTGCATTATTTAATGAACCTCTCTATGTATGTATTAGAAATTAGAAGTAGCATATCGAAACATTACATAACATATCATAACGCGTAAATATAATGTATATGTCATGTATATCTATAAATCATAATTCGAGACAGAGAATTATTAAGGAAACCCCAGATTAGACTACCGGTATATAGAAGCTTCTATATTATCTATTCTGGGGGTTTCAGTTTTATTTCTCTGCCTATTATTATGATCTTTTATTAACATCTGACTCGTGAGTGTCTTCATGCATATTTATAGTAATCATTTCATTGTATTTAGTAATTTAATGTGCAGTATACTTCATATTATTTTTTTATTATCATTATGTAATGTCTAATATTTGGAAAAGTCTAGGTGCCGTTCCATGTAAAAACGTGTCGCTATATCCGAAAATCGCAACAATAGAGTTCGCTACAATTGAAGCGGACTGTATCTATAATGGATTATAATTATAATATATTTAATGGAATCTTATGTGTTTTAACTTATAATTTGTATTAACATCATGTTTCTTAATATTGAGACGCATCTGTATTGGTTGATTTTACTCATTTTATTACCAGTTTCATTAACTTCAATTTAGCTTATGATGGTAATGGCTATGTATGTATGTGTGAGTGCATGTGTGTGTGTGAGAGAGAGAAAGTAAGGATGTGAGTATGTCATTACAATACGATACAAAGTAAACATAATGTTAGGAATATACAACAAAGTTGAATAATATATCGGATATAAGCACTTCTTCTATCAAATAACAATTGAATCAATTGGTTGAGCATTATATTACAGTTGACAGGCATCAGCTTTATAGTCATGAATAAAATGTTCTGTCTATTTTTTGTCTTTTTCTTCTTAACAAGTAATTTAAAATTAAAGAGCTTGTGATGCTTGTTTTTATAGTACATAGGTTGGCGGTACAAACAAGCTTTTTATGCGGCGTGCGCATTTATAGATTGTCTTAGGTTTTTTTGTTGCTTTTGGGTTTTATTGCTTGCTTTTTTTTTTGGTGTTGTTCTTTTTTTTTTTAAATTTATATTTTGCTGTTTGATTTATTGTTGTTTGTTTTGTTTTGTTTCATTGTAAGGTTTGTTAATCAAATTACAATATTAATAAAAAAAATCTCCATGCAGTAAAGACCATAAAATAAATTATAATTCAACAAAAGTAAAATACAACCATGTAAATATAAATATTTTGAGCCATGTCTCAAATAAGAACAAAAGAAAAATAAAAATAAAATCAATATTGTCTGAAGAAAAAAAGGTTAATTAAAAACATATCAACATCCAGACTCTATTATAATTCAGTTGGCTGACTAATTGAAAAAATCAAAAAGAAAAAAGAAAAAGAAGAAAAAGAAGAAAGTAAGAAAGAAAGAAGTAGTAGATGAAAAAAGAAAAAAAAGAAAATGAAGACAAAAAAGAAGATAAAGAAAAAGTAAATGAAGATGAAGTAGATGAGTAAGAATATGTAAAAGAAGAAAAAGAATGCTAATAAGAGGACAAAAAAAAAAAGAGGAGAAAAAAAGAAAAAGTAGTGCTGAGAGCTACTTTACAGGATAAGACACTATACAAATTTTATAAATTATTATTATTTTAAGTGGTTGGAGAAATGGAAGAAGATGAAAAAAATATGAAAAAGGAGAGAAAAAAGTAAACGGAAAAGAAGAAGAAATAGAAGAAAAAGAAAGAGAAGTATTAGATGAAGAAGAAGAAGAAAAAAGCAAAATAAAAAATAGGAGAGTAAGAAGAAGAAGAAGAAAAAAAACAAGAGAGAAAAAATGAATAAGAAGAAGTAGTGCTTAGAGCTAGACTAACAGAATAAGATGCTATACAAATTTAATATATATACTTATAATAAGCAGTACAAGAAAATGAAAAGAAAAAGATTTACTTTGACTAATGTTGTCATTCTTCATCTCTTTCTCAAACTCCTCAAAAACATCTGCAGAGTGAGTTTTCATGGTAAACAGCAAGCCGATGATGTAAGCCACAGGAAGGATGAGACAAACACCGTACACCAAAGGGCGAATGTGTTTAACGTACAATGAGGAATCACCGTGTGGGCCCATCTAGAATGAAAATAAGAACAAAATTAGGGCTATTACAATACATTACTGACTTCATCTGTGGCGAAAATGTTGGTACTTTTATATACAAATGGATACACTAACTGTTGACTGTTGTATCGCTGACATGAAGTTTTAATAAAAAAAATTAATCCAGAGTTTAGAGAAATCAGGAGTAAGTAAGTAAAAAGTAAGCTCTTCATAAGCTGGTTCTTATCCCTGGTTTCAATGGCGCAAGCTAGCGAAGATCAACGATCCCCCTGGATAGGACGCCAGTCTATCGCAAGTTACTTCCTCAGTCACTTTAACTGGTACTCATTTTAACACCTGAGTCGGGTGAGGAATGTGTGTAAAGTGGAATTCAGGAGTACTGTCCTAATTCTTTCTAGACACACAGTTTTTTTAATGATAGTTTGCCATTGGTTTCCACATTGACTTCTACTTCCATTTAATCTGAAGAGACCAGCTCTACATTCATAAGTTACCAGTATATAATAATAATATATTCCTAAGACAGAGTGGAACCTCTGTGATTGATACCCTCAGGAATCAGGAAACCCGATAAAATGGCATGAAATCCAAGGCAACCAATTACCGTAAAGCACAGTATATTGAACCTCAATAATCGTCAAACACTGATAATAGGAAAGATTTCCTAATCCATCAAGGCATCCCAATAAGAAAGGTCCCACTGTGTGTTTTTCCCTAAAATAAATGACATTTATCGGACACACAAACATACCAAGGACTGTTCACACTGCTGGCATAAGAATCCAGATGAAGTGCCATTGTCAGGGAATATCTTATGGCTGTCTGGCTCACTGGGTAAAGGTTCGCACCCCTGGCAGTGGAGACTACCAAAGAACTTGGAGAAGACAGTCGGTGAAAACACACCTGAAAGAATAACAAAAGTTGGAGAGTGAAGGGGATTAAGAATTAAGAAGTCAGAGTTAGATATATGAGTATTTTGCATAGGGAGTAAAGTGAAAGTAAAGATTGCTCTTATATATTGCGTTTATCACCGAAGTCTCAAGGCGCTTTACATATCTCGTTTACTCCCCTAGCCAACATCAAACATTTAACACTGACGAGACATTCACCTGTTAGGCGTGTTACAATTGTCTTTTGGATAAGACAGCTTTTTTAATGGCCAGGTACTCTATTTCACCAGAGTTCAGTCAAGTAATCGACGCAAATTTTCTTGCCCAAGGAAAAATTGTGGTAGCATGTGGAAATCGAACCTGGGACCATTGCCGTATCAGCCACAGCAGTTCAAAGCCTCTACAAACTGAACTAAGCACGAGTGCTTCATACATCAGCCAGTGACCATTCTCAGAAGATCGAAGATATGAGCAGTCGTAATACATCCAGTGTCATGTTTTGTGATAGGATGATCAAGCCTTGAAAGGGGGAAAAAAGGCAACTACTAGTCACTTTATTCTTAATTACGATTTGTTTCATGCTTTATCTATAATCCTATCATTTATAGACAATATAGGCCTATATAAGAAAAACGTATCTCTAGACAAAATACCAGATTTTTCTATTATGATATATTTAATTTAAAAAATACACACAAAATTCTACTTCCCAATGAGTTAAACTAATTTTTGACATTGTTGTTTCACTTCGTCTGTGAAGATTCTTTATAATAATTATCTGTACTCTTTAGAAAAGTCTATTATTAGATTACTTGTGAATTCCTTTCCGGTCATGTGACCGATGTCATTGATGTTTTGTGAATCTCACAACAAGCAGTCCAGGTAAGGAGGTCACCATTTCCGTTTCTACTATTTTTACGCCTATTTGTATTTAATTTACGTTCAAATATTTATTGTATAAAGTGTACATTACTTTGTCTTGAATAAAGACATTCATTGTTTATTAAAGAGCTATTTTGGAGTGTTTTATTTCGCACTTCGTCACCCCTCATAACATATTTACACAATGATCGAAATATTACCTATGATGGCAACAAAGAGAAGAGATGCAGAGATATTTGCAGATTTAGGATTGAACCGTTGAGTTCTGTACTTGAGTCCTCCAACAACCATAGATATGCCCTGTTATAGAGAATAAGAACAAGTGGAAAAGATGATCATAAAACATTATTGATTCTTTTTTAAAAGGACTTAGAATATAAGTCTCAATTTGACCATAGGAAAAGAGGTTCGAGAAAATTATGTTACAATTTTTTGTTGATCATTCAATTCATCACTAGGTATTAATCAAAGTTTTCAACAAAGTAGTTTTATTACAATATAAAATTTTGAAATGAAATAAACAATTAGGTAATTGTTCAATTTGTTGTAAATATTACTATTATTGAAATCAATTAATTAAAAACAAAATTTAAAAACAACAAAAAGAAGTGATACTTACAGGAATAAAAAGGATACTGCAAAGAATAGCACCTGTGAAAACAAAATAATATGAATAAGACGCACTCATGATTAAGCATAGATAAAGATGCTATTTTAAAATATGAAATAGTATACAGTGGGGAAAAAAAGCAATAAAAACGATAAATAATGAATAACAAAAAATTACAAGAAAGTAAAAGTATGATCTCAAGAGGCATGGTTCAAAATGATGCTATAATATGGAAATAGTAAGCTCAGTTTTGATCATCTATATTCCTTTAACACTGAGAAGGGTGAAAAATGTATGGAGAGTACCTTTCCCAGAGACCAAATGGTGCCACCAGGGCTAGAACCCATGGCCTTTTGATCACAAGACAAGGTTTTTAGCAACTGTACCACTTTTGGTATTTATTTTTTTATCGCAACTGGACTCTAAAAGGGATTTTCACCACAAGGAGATCAAAATGTAATGATGGGTAACGAAAAATAGTAAAATAAATAGAGAAATAAAAACAAAAAACTATGTACCGGTTAGAGACGATTTGACCAACTCCTGGTAGCATTCCTGTTTAGTGTCCAACCCTTTCTTGAGCATGATGATAAAAAGAATCACCTCCACTGCAGAACCAAATGTAGCATTGAGGATAGCTCCCACCGCAAAGCTAGACTGGGCTGATATACTAGGAGATATACGATAAGATGATAAAATAAATGATGATGATAATACAGGCGATGGCATTTATAGACAAATCGGTGATGTAAATCTTAAATAGTAAGCAATCATGTCTCATGGAACTATTGCAGCAAATATATTAAAAACCAATCTCACTAAATTAACAGCTTTGTCTAGTCTAGGCTTGATACTCAACCATTCACTTAGTCGAGAGAAAACTCCAAGATAGACTAAGTTACAAAGATAAATATTTTGGGCTATATCTGAGTGGTCTAAGGGATAGAGCTCTTTCTTCTTGGCAAGGCGATTCGGTGCTGAGGGTCGTGGTTTCGAGTCCCACTCTAAATGTGATTTTTTTTTTCTCCTCTTCTATATTGTCCATTCTAGGGTTTCCTTAATAATTCCTTGTCTTTATTATGATTTATTGATCCCAGAGGACAAAATTGATCTTTTGGTATTTCACCGTAAAAATATACAAAACAAAATGAGATGAAAATGATAACAACAAAAATTAAAAGTAGTAGATATTAATCAGTATTATGATAATAATGATAACTTTGATTATAATAATAATAATAATAATAATA
>JAUEKR010007570.1:0-11375 GCA_031762895.1 Corambe burchi
CCGATTGAAAAAGATCTATCTGCATGTTTTAGTCTATATAACAGATAATCAAATTTTAACTTTAAACTATGCATCCTTCAACGCATTATTTTTGTAACATTGCATTACTCCAAGTCTGAATGTTCAGTAAAAAAAAAGTTAAATATCTATATATTTTTGGTTTTATAATATCCAGCTTTCAAAAAGAGTTATTATTTGTATGTATTGTTAACTTAAATAAATTTATATCCATTTAAATCGTACTAGGTGGACACACATTCAATGAACGGGTCAGTTATATAGCAAATAATGAGGTTTGATTTGAAATGGGGGGGGGGGGCGGGTACGTTTTAGTCCAAGCATATCTTTTTTTACGGGGATCGCCTAGCTTTGGTTAAAGTTTAGAGGTGAGTTGTCATTGTCACCAAGCCCAATACACCTACAATTTTGACAATTAATAAGAAAGGATTACCTTACAAATCGAAACCAATCTAATATAATATTTTTAAAATATGGAAGATCTACCGAAATAAATGGTGCAGATGTATAATTGCGCACACTATGTGTATTAATGAAAAGTCAATTCAGACCAGCAGACTCAATGAAATATCATTTATGATTACTTTAGGTGAAAAATCGAATTTAAATCGGTCGAGTATCAACAGATAAGATAACAGTAGTATGGTGTCAAGCTCACCACTCTTATTAATATAGATTCATCATGAAAACACTATCATACTCGTCGATTTCCTTGATTATTGTTCTAAACATTAGACTGGGCCTACCCCATAATATATTAAATTGGTACCAGTACTGCAGCTAATCTATCCACGCGTGGACATGCTTTGTCCATGGTATAAAGAAGTTATGCACTCGTTCCCTCTCATCCCGTATTATTCTGTTTCTTTGTCTTCCTTTCTCTCTTTTTTCATCTTTCTTTTTCTCTAAGAATCTCTCTCTCTCTCTCTCTCTCTCTCTCTCTCTCTCTTATTATCTCTCTCTTTTTTATTTAGTGACTCTCTCTTTCTCTCTCTCACTCATTTTCTCTCTTCCTCTAACTATTACTCTCTGTTTACTCACAATCTCTGCCTCACTATATGTCCTACTGTATCTCTCCTTATCTTTATCTCTCCCTTCTGTCTCACGCTTTCTGTCTACCACTCACACTCTCTTCCTCATTATATGTCTTTCTCTCTCCCTGTTTCCATCTATCTCGCCATTTCTCTCTCTTATTAGTATTCTAGGCATAACACCATCTAAGACAGCGAATGTTGATGCCACTGCAATTTATGCGTCCATAGTACCATGATATTAGGATATATCCACTATGATGAGATGCTTCTTCTCTTCTTTATCTATCTATATATTAAAAAAAAGAAGTAAGCTTTTCTTATCCTAAAGGTTCATAAGGCCAGCGTTTACCCCTGGTTTCAATGGCGCAAGAGAGCAAAGATTAACGATCTCACTGGATAGGACGCAGATTGTTTCTCCAGTCTTGTTAACTGGTATTCATTTTAACACCTGATTCGAGTGAGAAATGCGCATAAAGTGTAGTTCTCATGGACGCAACGCCGCAATGCATCGACTGGGCGTTCGAACCTACTACCTCATGATCATGAGCCCAGAAACTTAGCCACTACGCCACTGACGCCATCTATATATCAACACCGATATATATATTTTTTTCTTCGGATGTTGTTCTTGCTTCAATTAATATTCTAACCATCACAAAGACTACTACTTAAATAAATTAATGCACTACCTCTAATCTTGTCAGTCATGACTTGTTAATGCTACTAAGACATCATGATCCCCAAAGAAGTAGTATAAATGATCATGTAGATAATATAATATATTATCTCCATGTCATTGTTTATGCGAGGATTTCGTTTAATCTATCATATTACTGTATTCATAACACGTATTCCAGAGCATGTCTTATTTTGACCAACGTGACCTTAACCCCAAACATGCCCTAATTCGACATTGTTGTATGGTCTTCCCATTTGGAAATGGTATTACATTAATATGAACGAGTTGTATTATTAATGGAGCTTTATCTTTTGGATTTTTTTAGGATACTACTATACGTGTGGTGGCAGAAATAGAAAATCCTGATACATAGCACTATTTCGGAATCTACTGAGTGTTCCCATTTAGCGAGATTCTACTCACTATATTATAATTGAATGGGTCATCATAGATAAAGAAACCCAGCGCAACAATCTACATTTTACTAGCAAACACTTACTTCTAGCAGTCCATATTTGAAGGTATTCTTGTCTTCGGCGGTCTCGAAACCTGCGAAATAATTTCCGTTGGCCAGAATCGAAATGACCACTCTCGGACTCATCAACTTCCACTTTTTCACAACAAATTCGGCCACTTGGGAAATGGAAGCTTCCTGATCTATGACAACGTAAGGCTAAAGAAGAGAGATGCAGTTCATGTACATATTATTACCATTAGTTTTCAGCTATCATGGAATAAAGTGCAACAAGAGCCAAATAATATATGACATACCGTTATCTCCCAGTCTGACTCTGTAGTCATATGGTAAGGCACTCAGCTAGTGACCGAGAGATCACTGGTTCGAATCCGCATGTCGGCGGCGCAGAGTTAAATCCTCGGGAAAGGTTATTTACGCACATTTCCACACTCTACCAAAATGTAATAAGTATCCGGCCATATTATGAAGAGATGGATATTATCAGAATGCTAAAATGACGCTTCTCTCAGGTATCTCTCCTGTAGGCTCCACTAGAAGTTGAGATGGTATTGGAATGAACAGGCATTTCGAAGACCCCTTTATAATTGCTTTGAGCATTTAAAAGAATAAGTGGGATAGCGCTATATACGAGTTAACTTTAAAAAAAAACTTATATACGGAAAAGAAACGGAGAAAATACAATTTAAAAATAATAGTTAGGAAGGGACGTGAACTCATGATCAATGGCATTGAATTCTGTGAAAGTGGTCGATCTATTTGGTTATTGACGGCGGCTGGAAAGAGATTTGCATGCACGCATTATTACCATTAGATGTCATCTATCATGAAGAAAAAAAAAATGACAAGAGACAGAGGCATAACATTATTACATTTACCCACCAGTATAGGCAATATAAAAGCAATAGGAAGTAGAAAGACTACTAATAATGTGTTCCAATGACATTCAATACTCTAGTGAGTCAACAATCATGTGCATGCTAACCTGGATTCTTGACACTGACTTGTACTCAAAATAATCACATGTGGATCTCCCATGATAGTATATACAACGAATGCAAGATGAATGAATCCATTAATATGAAATTCCTAAGGTCCGACTGTTACTTGTCGACGACCAATAAAAATAACATGCTTATAAACGAAAAGAAATCAACGGAATGCAAACTCTTATCCGCTGAAGCTATAACGGTTTCCGGATCAGGTTGCATAGCGCTAAAGGAGCTTAACACTAAGGAAACATACGCTCCTCCAACAATAGCCAAAAAAAAAAAAAAAGAAAACCAACTCTGAGCAAACTTATTCGTTGAGTTAAATTTTCTCTGATCTTGCAGTGAATGAGAATTCTTTGGACAACTTCTTGTCCGCGCATACTACGATTCTCTCAACGTTAAAAATTAATGGATTGAAAGTCAATAGTATCAATGCATTCTCAAGTCCATGACATCCAAAATTGAAACAATTTGTTTTCTTTTAAATTCTTTGATTATTTCCACCTGACTCAATTGTGCTTGAGTATTATTGTTGATTTCGGTAGGTGATATTTCAAATCTCTGCCGTGATGGAGACTTGTTAGCAGCCTGCATTTTGTGATTTTTTAATCACCAAAGGTTTTGTTAATGTGACTATATAAATAAACTCGTGACGTTCTAGTTTTCTGTCCACAACCTAGCAGAAAAAGCAAATTTTCATGTCCTTATTATCCTATGATTGAATGAATGGATGAATTGTCTATCGCGATAAATTCGCTTGGCAGTTGGTAAGGATGATTCGCTCTGTCAATTCCCATCACTGATCTTTATCGTGGGTGATGATACGTAGTGTTTCTAGGTATCGAAGACTTTTCAACTCTTTTTTTTATCACGCTGTAGCTGTTGGAGTGTGGTACCTTCTAAGTCCTGTTGAAGTCGTGATGGGAGGTTGAACAATCATCCTAGGATTATGGTAATGAAAAACGCTGAGCGAACAGGTGTTTCCACCAGGATTCGACCCCTGTTGGTTGGATTCAGAGGTTCACAGCTTGCCACAGCGTCACAGATCTCTAAATAACTATTGCATTAAGCACTGAAAAAGAGGATTATTAAATCATTATTAACTATAGTAAACTTACTTTATAAGGTGTCTTTGTGGCACCTACTTTGAAGGCCACCATTCCACTGGCCAAACCATCGTATGAGTTACTTTTCCAAGATGAGGAACTGTCACTGTCCGAGATAGACACTCGTTCATCTATGGACCGCAATGAGTGTCTTGATGTACCCTCCTGGAAATTGAAAATCATTGTTAAATGAATATAATATAATATAATATTATGTAATGATCAACAATGATAATGCAACAAATTTAATAGTGAATAAATATAGTATGATATAATCAGAGCCGCATCATATGGTCTACTAACGATGTGTAAGACTATCATTTCTTCTTTCAACTGTTTTTCCAACTGACCAATTATGCTTGAGTTTTACTATTGACTGAATAGGAATTTTTTCAACCCTTGTCCGATTTGCGGCTTTTATGTGTTGTTGCGAGTTATGACCTACCAAGAGATTTTTAACGTGCTTCGAGGTAAATATGGGATTTCCTAACTTTTCACTCATATGCAAGTAAACTAAATGCTAGATCTTACCTACCCAAGGATCAGTGGTGTGAACAAAGTATAATACATAGTTGCGTTCAACCGGACTCGAACTCGGCTCATTTGATTCAAAGGCAGATAACTTACCACTGCATGACTGAGATCCATTGTGGTATACAATGTATTTCTCATCAAATTATCACTACATGATTAACATGATTAATTATAGCGCAACCAATAATGTACCCCAAGGTGTTTTATTAACAAAACAATCTTTGAAAGCTGCTTATTTTAAAGAACGCCTCTGGCCTCTATTATTCTTCACTCATATCGACAAAGTTGAGGCAAAGGGTATTAACAAATCATAAGAATAGACAATATTATAGAAGCGAGAGAAGAGAAGAAAATAATGAAAAAAAAATCACAGTTAGAACGAGGCTCGAACAAACGACTTTCGGCACCGAATCCCTTTGCCTAGAAGAAAGTATTCCTCTATCAACTAGCCCACTCCATATGAATGCATGATATAAAATGATCCTACTTCCTGCTAGCCAAACTCATACAAAATTTTAATGCAGTAAAAAATGTTCAGTCAAAATGCGCGTGAAATAGAATACATAAACGGAACAATGTTTACCTTCTTCAATGATTCTAAGCGGTTGATGAATGTCTTCATATTGTTTGTGTAGATAATGTTATTTGGTTTCTGATTCATCTCACCGGGACGAAAATCAGAGATCTCATCGGTGTCCTTTTTACCACAACATGTCGTTAAACCTGCGCTCATCTTCTGAAATTGGTGCATTGGATTGAATAATGGCGGTTCTTTCTTCTTCGGCACTTGATCCTGTCTTGGGTCTTGCAAGGAATTTCCCGGAACTGATGAGCCGCCTCTATTGTAGGACTTGGCACTGGCCCTCTGAGGCCTGTTTTGATTTGGATGGCTTCCACTATTGGCCACCGTTTTAAAACCTGGCCGACTTTGGGATGGTGTCAAATTAAGCTTCGGAGTAGTCGGTCTTGAAGGGAATCTTTGACTGGTACGAGATGCGGCAGTTTGAGAATTTTGAGAGCAGGAACTTGCTTTAGAAGTCGCACACGAATCGGTTGGTGTGTTGGTAGCACCTCCCGTTGAATCTCTAAATACAGAGTTTCTCGAAGTCGAGGGAACTGAATTTGGCGCTACAGTCGCAGCAGAAGGTGAAGATGCTTCTGTAAAATGGGATGATGCTAGTGTTGGTGGTGGCGTATGGGGTGGTTTTGTGGTTTGTTCTTTGTTTTTCTTTTCCAAATTCATCAGTGTTGTTGCTTGTGTAGTTCGTGATGTAGTGGCAGGTAGTTTTGATGCTTGCGCTTTGTTATCTTTTGATAAAACTGTCAATGATGATTCTGGTGATACTGAATTAAATGCTACAACAGGTGATCCTAATAGTGTAGGCGGAGTCACATGTTGGTATGCACCTGGTTCCGGAATTTTATATTTCACTGGTGTAACTTTTCCTTGGATTGGTTCTTGAGCAATATTGTTAGTTTCCAAGAATGGAACATCGTGGTTGTCAGTGTCTGGTTTATTTTTAGCTTCCAAGAGTGGAACATCATGATTATCAATTTCTGGCTGCTTTGTGGCAATATCAATGATGTTATCTTGATGGCGATGTGTTCTAAAGAAAAAATAGAATATGGGTAATCAGATTATTATTATGCGTGATGAAACTTCTATTTGTCTGATTTAAAAAACAAAACAAAAAAAAACATTGCCTATTATATATCAAATAAGGTAATCTAACAAACAACCTTAACGGAAATCAAATACTAATTAAAGAAATATTAAAGAACTAAATAATCATGACTATATTTTATAACAGAGTTAAGACAGGAGCTGTATCACGTTTTAAGGTCAAAGCCTATTGAAGCAAATATGAAAAGTCACTTGTGGAATCCTATCCCCAAAAGATAAACCTTTTTCTTTTCTTCATATTTTGACCATTGTATTTAACTTGTTATTGCACTTAATTAGATTATATTATCACCTATCTATCACCAATTCTTTCACAAGCAATATTGGAACTCCTCAAGGCGATAGTCTTAGTCCAGTTCTTTTCACAATACATTTAGAGTTCGCTCAGCAAGACATAAGACATTTTTTACCACAACCAAAGACATTATACGAAAAAGAAATCCCAAGTGAAGTAGCATATGCAGATGGCGTACACTTCATAGGGTGCGAATTTGCAGATATCGATAAAAATACAAGATACCTTCAAAAACACCAACTAAAAGTTAACGTTGAGAAAAACGGAATATACATCTCTATCCAGAAATGAGGAGGAATGGAAAAAAGCAAAAGAAGTGGGATTGCTAATAGGCGACCTGAAAGATGTTGAGAGAAGGAAGCAGATCTCTATGCTGGCACTCAACAAATTGCATCATATTTGGTCCAAAAAAAAAGTCATCAAAACATCAACGAAAATTCATCTGTACAAATCCCTTGTAAAATCAATACGGTTATACAACTGGTGGACATGGGCGTTGACAAAAAAAAAGAGACATTACACGCTTTTCACAGAAAACAACTTAAAAAGGTCCTAAATATCAGATATCCCACTGAAATCACCATTAAATCGCTATACAAAAGATTCCAAGAAAAACCTATTTCCCTTCAAATCTTAGAAGCTCGCTGGAATCTTTTCGGTCACATCCTTAGAAGAGACAAGGACATTCCAGCAAACAAAGCTATTTATAAGCTTCATTACAATTTAGATATGACGTAGTATGTTGATGTTAGTGTGGTTGTAGATCAGCACCACCTGAGCATTGACCTTTATCGGTATCCACATGAGCTAAGTGATGAAAAGAACCCAATGGCGAGTTTCTGAACGCTGGGTAGATCAAGTCTTCATATTTTGTGTTGCAAGGTAAGAACATATTTAAGTAAATTATTGTATTATCACTGTAGTATAACGAATATCATTACACTGAACTCTGGTGAAATAGAATACCTGGCCGTTAAGACAAATGTTTTGTCCGAAAAGCAATTGCAATATGCCAAACAGGCGAATGTCTTGCCAGTGTTAAATGTTTAATGCAGTATACGAATGGAATAAATCCATAGATCAATAAAAAGCGCTATATTCACCCACGATAGAAAACTGATATTTTGTTTTCAATGTAAACTGAGTGTCGCCCGGAATACTGCGCCACCAGCGTGAGCAATTGCTGTAAAATATTATAATCTTGCTCGTGTGTTACTTACAATGACTTTGTCCGGGGATCAAACTCGTATTCTTTCGTTATGTGGTAGAATTTAAGAGCCGCTAGATCATCATGGCATCTGTGATATATGTAATGCAATTGGCTCCTTGGAGCCTCGTAAAATTTAGGTATTTTGATCAATTTAGATTTATAGCAGCTATAGATACAAACGATCACGATCTATTGATTTTCGATGGAGAAGCCAGCTTTTCAAACCTGTATTTTTTTCGGAAGTTTATGTTGACGCATGCGCAAAACCGATACTGAGTTTTGGAAAATCAACGCTGATGTATTTACTTAGTTTTGGAAAAACGAAGGGTTTTTAGAGCAATAATAATAATGTAATTACCGAGTTTTGGAGCGGTATTGTATGCTTATTCGTAAAGGCTTATAACATTAATATACACAAGGGGATTAACTCAATTTTTATCGGAAATAAATTTACTGAGTTTTGGAAAAAACGCTCTTCAATTTCCCATAATCCCAATTCTATCTGGCTTTATTGCATCTATTCTTATACACTGTAGTTGTTATCATTATTTACTTACTGATTTTCAATACTGACTACTTCTTGCCAATTTTCTGATGCGGTTTCAAAGTGCTCGGACGGACTAGTATCTTCTGGTGTGCTGAAGACCTCATCGCTTTGTGGAGAAGGGTTATCATTGCCATTGTATTCCATTACTGTGAGTACTAGTACGATACCTGTCAATGGTAATATCAATTAGAATAAAAAAATATATGGGTCTTCATAGACGGTTTTAAGGCTAAATTCAATGTGATAATGGTGATGACGTTGATAATGAATTATGGTGATAAAGATAATGATGATGAAGAAAATGCGTATTTTTCTTATTGGTTCAATGCTAACATTTGTCAATCTCTATCTCGAATTATTACTGAGGCTAGAATAATATTTAATGAGATATGTTTAAATGGTTGGACATAATATACATTATTTATAGTGATCTTATCAATTAAGTTTTATTTGAATGCATAATTGAGTGATACTGCAGTGTTTATCATTTTAGTTGCCGGTGCTAGAGCATTCCATAGTAGAATAGCACTTGGGCACAATGAATTTATATGACTATCTACATTAAATATTGGTTACTCAAATTGTTCAGAGCCACATTATAAATCGAAATCATGTATGATTTACACTGACATGGATGTTTAGCTGGTATATCTATTAATCTATTAAATAATAAATGGCACTTCAGAAATTTGGTAATTTATACGTAGCTCTTAGTTCTTGAGACGTATCCATCCTAGTTGATTCATATTATAGGCTATCATTCCTTCTTTGAAATGATAAATCATCATTTAACACATATCTAGCAGATTTGTTAGTATATTTTATCTATGCTATTTATTTGATCTGTAGAGTGAGTGCTCTATACTGAGCATCCATACAATCTGATAAGTTTAAGAACTAGACGTCTAATTAAAAAAAATCAATTGCTTTCTTTCATCATGTCTTTAGAACATCCCTAAGTATTACATCCGAGAAATATATGCTATTCAATAAATATAGGTTAATTCGTCTTTATCGAAGGCAAACTCATTGATAGTAAATAATACTTCCCTTTACTTAAAGAATATGCTTAAAAGAGCTTCGGAAAACAGAACATATCTCAAGAACGTCAAGACTAGCCTTCTATCTAGTCTAGACTTAGACTAATCTACCTGAACTACGATAGACAGGCAGCTAGACCAGTCTAGACTAAACTTAGACTTTGGACACAACAGTCATGCTATGACTATAATAGGCTAGACCTAGACTAGGTGTGCGTCGAACACTAATTATGATAATATATACATCTAATCAATACATTAATTTAGTAGTGAGGCTATCTACAAGAAATGCTAGAAGTCTATTTCATGATCTACCTTCAGAACTCAAAGAAAACTAGACAAGACTAAGTAGAAAAATTTAATTCCTTTGCGATAAATAATAACAATATCTATCTCATATGTCTTTGATTTCATTTGATTCTCTCCTATCTACTCAGTGACTAGGTACTTCCATTCATACCGAAAGTAGACTCATTGATCTTCAAATAGTTGTATTCATTCAATACTACTTGTTATTTCCGTTCAATAGGATTTTCAAATTTATTTATTATTTTTTGTGATTATTATCATTATTATCATTACTTATTATTTTTTACTTGCTAATTTTAAGAGGAGGGTTGGGATGTAGCAATTGTGACACCTATCATGCATCGCCTGACTTCGATGGATGTTTATGACTAACAGAATGACTAAGCCAGATAATGTGATAGCTATATAAACCCTGCATGTATATTATAGGGAAACCCCTAAGTTATTTTTCTAAACAAAAAATATTATACACTCTCTGGTTTTTAATACGTGCTATGCATTATTTTTCGGACCAAGGATGGTAGTAACAATTCTGACACATCCTAGCAGCCCCATGGGCTATGAATGATTACTATGACGAATCGAAAACAGCCGTTGTGTTTGGAGGTAGAAGGCCTCCGATAACTTTCCCAATCACGCTCAATAGCGATCTTCGAACGTCAAAAACATCCATAGAGAAAGATCACAACTATACCGTCAACCGTGAACACCAAATTGCATGTTTTCAAAACTTAAACAATCTTCGATAATTGGCAAATGACCGGGGAAAATGGACCTTTCTTGCTTAAAAAGATAGCGGCTTTCTCAGGCAATAGCGAAGCGACACCATATGAGTCGCGATCCGCACAATCATTCTCATCATCTAGTGCCATTAAAAGCCCATACTCCGTATCCGAACGCGTGTTATTATCCAGTAATCTATAATAGTTATTTTATGAGAAAGGGTTCAAATATACTTCGGGGCGGACTTCGTACAAATGGGTGTATTTTTGAGAATCAGGAGCGATATCCCTTGGGCGTATTTTGAAACAATAAGCATCGGTCTTCCACTTGTAAGCCAATCAGCGACTAGTGTGTTTTGGCCCATAAAATTAGAATCTTGTCTAGGTCTAGACTTGAATGCTTCGATTCGGGTACATTTTTGATCTTTATTGATATTTCTAAGTTGTATTTCCTATTTTTTGAGTAGGCCCTACATTATAGACTAAATAATGATGGATCGAAAATATTTTTGAAATATTGTGTCCTATTACATTCAGATTTGACCAAATTTGTCAAAAAAAATAAATACGCTAGATTAGCAGCGAAGTCTTATTACACAGTCGTATTAGAATACCGAAAACATCCGAGGGGAATCCCCGGAATCTCTAATAACTGAATTGAATTGAATTGAAATATTCTTTATTGTCGGATAAAAATAATTGTACAGTGTATGAATAAAATAAGAAAATA
>JAUEKR010007681.1:346-11374 GCA_031762895.1 Corambe burchi
ACGGTAAATGTGATGGCTACAAGTTTAAACAACTGATTTTATTAGTACACAATTTCCCATCTATTCTACCTACTTTGTTGTAAGGTTTGTTTAAATTGTATTTTAATATCTAATTCATCATCTGTTCATTTTATCATGTTTGAATCTTATTTTAATATTTTTCAGGAAACTGCTATCGAAGCAAAGAACGTATTCGTCATTTCGCCACAAAGTGCTGGGGGATGGATGGCTTTTTGAGCAAAAACTATTTATTGATTATTCTTCTGCTCCATACAATTGTGGTGGTGATTTTCTTTTTATTAAAGACAATTTTTGTGTGGATAAAGAAACTTGGCGGTGCAAAAATAAAGAGTGCAAGAATAAAGTTAGCATCAGGGCAGGGAGTTTTTTTTCTTTCAAAATCTCATATCAGTTGAAACAATAATCAAAATAGTTTATTTTTGGTCAACTGGATTATCTAATAAACAGTGTCATCTAGAGTGTGGGATTAGCGGGGAAAAACTGTAGTAGATTGGTAAAATGTTTGTAGAGAAGTTTGCATTGATATTTTAGATAATGTTAGATATAATCAGATAGGAGGGGAGGGTATAGTAGTAGAGATAGATGAAAGTAAGTTTGGGAAAAGAAAATATCATAGAGGGAAACACGTAGACGGAGTTTGGGTTTTTGGGGGGATTGAAAGAGACAACAAGGACAATTGTTATTTATCAGTAGTTACTGATCACTCTGCGGACACATTGATTCCACTGATATGCAAGTATATCAAAAAGAGATCAATTATTATCTCAGATTGTTCGAAAGTGTATTCCACAATTACTCAATATGGGTACCATCACCAAACGGTGAATCACAGCAAGAACTTTAAAGACCCGGTGACTGGTGCCCATACAAATCACATAGAGACAACGTGGCACTGTGTAAAAAAAAGCAAGCATATTTCGCAAAATTTATACACAAGCAAAAGTTTGGTGAGCACCAACTATTTACAACATTTTTGATAAAAAAATCAATTGTGGCCTTGTACACAAAAGACAAGGCCGTAGAAGAGTTAAATAAAAAAAAAAGCGACAAACAGAAGGGCCATTTACTTCCACGGCTGCAAAAAAAAACGACTGGAAGTGGAAGTGGAGGTGGAAGAAGAAAGTGAAATAGAAGTAGAAGAACCAGCCCTAATTGTGGATGTAGCTGTAGTAGAATAGGAAGATGAAGAAGAAGAGAAGGAGGGGCAGGAGGATAATAATCCTGATTTCGAGCTGCTTTGCAGCGATGACGAATTGTTTGTTTAATACAGGTTAGTAATATCTATTTATTATTTTTTAAATTAAAGTTGTAAATTTTGACTCGCGACCTGACTCACCACCGCCACCATTGCCATCACCTCCTTCCTGTCTGGTATCGTCTCCTGCCAAAACTTGACGGGATTGTAATAATTGTACTTCAGCTAAAAAGATCAACCAACAGCTGTTCAAATACTTTCAGATTTCTAAACTAAAAGCCTTTAAATCAAATTAAAAAAAGCAGTTAAATGTCAAGGCTGATAAACAAAAACTTGTCCGAAAAGATAAGAAAGTGAAAGAGCTAAAGGATCTTAAACTTCTGAAATCTAAGTTAAAATGCATGGAAGATAGGAATAAAAAACTAATGCTAATGAAAAACAAACAATAACGTAAATTGGTTGACTTGCAATGTGCCCTAGATTTATTTAAGAAGGAATTGTAAGAAAAGAAAAAACTTCTTGAAGCGGCCCATTGTTATAGTAAGTCTTTGGAAGAAAGAATTTCTTTCTTAGAAAAAGAGAACTCGGAACCGTTGGTTGCTAGAACGGCAAAAAGCATTCAATTTGAATATTAGAAGGATTGTCTACAGCCAACTAATATGTGATGTGCCTGTGACGAATTGTGGATATTTAACTCGATTTTTCTCCAAAGTTATGTGTGGAAAGGATATTGTTCATACACCATCGCCAGCTACCTGTGCCCAGATGGCATATGAGCTGGGTATATTATCTAGTATCCAAGCTACGGAGTTTATGCTTTCCCATGATGGTATCTGTCTGTCATGGTATGCAACATCAGTGGATGGAGCTCACTACAATGAAGTCCATATCACAGTGGATCGATCCAAATGCATGGTCCTTGATGTGCAACGTATTGTTGGTGGCAAAACTTCCGATTATGTCTGCCACATATCAAGCACATTGTTGGAGAACAGCCGACATTTATGCACGGTACTTAGGCAAACAACCCTGTGAGATATTTAATAAAAGCAAGGATTTTATCTACACTTACAGATGGTGCAGCAGTAAATGGAGCAGTCCCTCGACAACTCTGTGAACAGTTTGAGTCTGATCTCATCCGGCTGAACTGCAATTTACATCCGTTAGACAGTGTGGAACAACAGTCGAAGATGTCCCTTAAGCAGCTAGATGAGCGATACAGAGTCCAAGGCCAATGCTATTGTTCAGAAGGAACAGCTGCTATTTTGATAAATGATAAATGCAGTCTCCGTGCTGATAGACAGCACCGTCTTCATTGACTGGTTTGAAAAACTTCCTGAAGTCAATCCCACCTGAAAGGCCTGTGATTCTGTTCTTTGATGGCCATAAATCCCATATTTCTGTTCCCCTGATTCTGTAAAGAAGAGGGTTGTGCTCTTGAAGCTTCCATCAAACAGCACACACACCCTGCAGTCCCTGGATGTCGAGGTTTATGGACCACTGAAGACTGCCTGGGAAAAGATTCCTTATTGGCTTTGCCAGGAAAAACCTTGGAACAGCATTGACCAAAGAAGTGTTTCTCAGCCTGCTAAAACAGCTTTGGGAGTCCGGGTGCCTGAATCGTAATATCAGGCTGCAGAGGAGTTTGATAAACTCTCCCCTTCTGAACCTTTTCAGCCCTCGACCAGCGAGTCAGTACAAGGTACAGGTTACTTGTGCAATGATTAAGCTTCCGAACCTAAAAACAAAAAAAACTAAGGATTTTAGATTTAAACTGTATAAAATTAAAGAAAATGCCTCTTCATCTTCTTGCACCATTGGGAACGTAGGGAGGTTGAGGGCAAGATGGAGAGCTGGATGTCCACCTTTACTCTGGCATGGTCAGGTAGTTAAAATGTTTTCTACACATGAGTTTATTTAACTCAGATGTTATGCTTGAATAATGAATGTAATGTGTACTCATCTTTCAAACAACGGCAAATTTTATTTCATTCTTTTGAATTCACAGTGATCTATTGGAACAGCTTGGTAAGAATTTGGTGGCACCAGCAAAGGGATCTTCCTTCACCAAGCACCCTTTTTAATGCCTACTGGCAACAGGCGCAATATGACGAATCAAAGTGGAGCAACTTGGAAAGAACTTGGTGGCACCAACAAAGGGTCCTTCACTAAGCACCCTTATTAATGCCTACTGGCAACAGGCGCAGTATGACGAATCAAAGCGCTCCCTTAAAAGAGGTACAGTATTTATGGCTTGTTTTTGTTTTGTTTTTTGGTATTTTTTTCTTTTTCATTAAAATTGTGCTGTGCATCCTTTGTATCCTACTACTTATTCTCTTTCAGGTCAAGACTTCCTGGGGTGTGTATGCATGCTACTGATAAATATTCTTATATTACTTTCATAGTTTGCTTTTTGTTAAGTTAGTTTATCAAGTGACATTGAATTTGATTTTTAGGACAAGTGTTGATGCTGCAAGATTTCACAGAAAACAGGAAGGCCAGCTATTTTGCTGAAGTAAAATCTGCGCATTTTGGGAAAGCACAGGTGTCCCTTCATCCGACAGTGTGCTTTTACAGGGACGGTAATGGGCAATTGGTACGTCATGTGATCATGTCGATGAGCGATGACAATGGTCATGACTACCACGCTGTACATGTGTTCACAAGTAAGGCAATTGCACTGTTAGACACCTGTGCAGAAGTTAATCCTGTGGAGTGATTGAACGATCTCCCAGTATAAGGTAGGTTTATAATCACTAATGTTTTTTGCGTCATTTTTTTTTCAGGAAACTCAGTACCTTCCTCTACGCGTAAGTTCATCCCCAATACTATAAGTTTGATCTGTTGCTATTGGCATATATTATACATTGTTTTAGTGTTTCCATTTCTTGAATGCTTTTATTCGTTTTATTTCAATTTTTTCTGACCTCTCTCTCTATCAGCTTCCCATTCATAGGAACTTCTTTGGATCTGAACATGGCAAGGGGGAGGCTGATAGAGAGACAGAGCGCTTCAGCCAAGCATTGGCAAGGGCAGTTGCTGGGGGCGGTTACTTAGTTAACGCCAAGGATATGGTGGAGTTTGGACAGTCTTTATACACTTCATCTGACCTGAAGAAATAGTAAGTCCTGTAAAATATTGATTAGGTAACAGTGTAATTCGTTTTATATATAATATTATTCTATGTGTGTTTTTATATACCATTACTAATGCTCTTGTGTTTCAGTTAGTTGAAGCTTTTTGGCAATTTAAATATGTGCCATGTTTTTATTTCAGCTCCTTTCATGAAGTGAAGCCTGCAGAAATCGTACGCGATTGCCCTGAAACTGATGTGTCGACGCTCCCTGGGACTCGCACCATACACCAGATTATACGCAAGAAGGACTACATTCTAGCGGCCCGGAAGCTCTCCTGCTTTTGTTCCGGCTGTTTATGCCAGAAATATGACTGCTGTGTCAACTCTTCCCACGTGGAAGAGTTTGACATTTTCAAATTGAAGCCAAGGTTGGTGCTCCAGTTCTTTTTTTTTTTTTCATTTATAATATGTATATTATAATGTTGAGGTGCTGCTTGTTGATGATTAAATGAATTTCTCTTTTGTCAACAGATATGTCTTCATCACCGATAACTTGCATCCCTATTTGTGAATGATAGCAATTTGTATTCCGTTTTTGATGTATTATTTTTGTGAATTTTTTATTATTTTCTGTCTTGGATTGGGATTGATTTATTCTTGGTTTTTATCCTTTTTCTATGGCAGTCGCCCTAAGCAGTCGGAACCCGAACCTGAGCCAGAGGAGCAGGCTAATGATCCAGACTATGCGTCAGTGCCAGTGTTTTCAAGGTACATTTAAGAAAATATATATTCTATTATTCTTTTGTCAATACAGTATGAGTTTAATTTAGTTCTGTTATTTTCCTCTTTTGTAAGTGCTTACTCCTATTTTTTTCACAGGATTGACTGTCACATGCCAGCCATTGGGGAGTGGATTGAGGTGGTGGGTGCTGTCGAAGTGAAGCATGGAAAACCTCGGCAAGATTAAACATTTTATGCCAATGTAAGTATGATTTCATTGTTTGTGTACAGTGTACAGTTTCCTTGTATAGCTGGGTTTCATGTCTTTTTAATATTGATATATTTTTCAACAGGTTGCTTTATTTTTCTTATCAATATCTGTAAGCTGTGAATGTATTTTGTATGAGTATAGTTTTAAATGCATTCGTCAGATCTCTAATACTGATGCTGTGTCATACATGTATATATATTTTCAGGTTGTATCTACCATGTCAGATGGAGATGTGCACACTATCAGTGTCAACTTTTTCAAAATGACAGGGTCTGGTAGCTATGTCCAGATGGAGGGACGCTACGATCTGGTGTCTGGTACTCCTGAGGAGTATCGATGGAGGAAAATTGCTCCTCGCGCTAACTCTCGAGGGCATTTTTTTTTTATTTGTTAAAATGCTTTGAATGTATTGTGTATATACTCATCAATTACTATTGCTTTGCAGTATTTATGTATTAATAACTATATATATAAATATTTATATGATATTTATCACATGTATTATTCATTGTCATTTATTTTTTACAATGTTATTATGTTGTATATACTTTGGGTTTTTCTTATCTATTTTATGCAAATTTTATTTGTTATAATTAAATTAGTAATTGTTACTTTTTGATAATACATAACTAATACATATTTATCCATTGCCTGTTGTGTTGTATCACTTAAGTCTGCAAATATGTATCCCTGTTTCTAGTATTTAACGATAATGGGAATTTTCACATTTTCGTGTGGTTCTTTTTTACATTGTTTATATCTATATATACCTTTATTTTAATTAATTTTGTTTATTAAATGTTTAATTTCTAATGTTTTTATATATTTTACCTGGTATTTGTTGACATTGTGTTATTTTTTTATCATTATGAGTTAATTTTGCACTTTATTTACATTTTTGTTTATATCACTCCGTCATACTCAATTATCTCCCCTTTTTTGACAATATACTTAAAAATATATCAAGCAGTGTCTTTTGTTATTTTTTCAGCATGCCTATATTTGTTGTTTGTTGTGTTTTTTTGTTATTTGGTATCATTTTATTGGGTATTGGATGGTTGAAGGCTCTTATTGTATTTTCCGATGATTCCAAGGGTGAGTAACTCTTTTCCATTTTTACGCCATTCTCAGAGGGTTTAAGCCTCAATCTATTATTGCATTGGATAGCTCTTTTAATTCCCTTCAAAATGATACCACATATGACTTTATGCATTTTGAAATTTGAGCAAATTTTGTTTGAAATAGTAGATGGGCAAAATGCTTCTGTAGAATTCGCCATCAGTATTTCAAGGTACAATGTTGTTTTTCCAAAATTGGTTATACGATGGATAAAAGTGATTGTCCTTGGCCAAGAAGCAATTAGTAAAGTAATGCCTGATACTCAATACAGTTTACAGTCATGTGATAAAGTAAAAAAAGTAAAAATGTTGAGTCTCGCTAAAGAAATAAAAAAATGTCTCTGTGAAGCATAATATATTGCTTAAAGTTGAAAGATATTCTCTGACTAAAAGAATTTTGGACAATAGGAGAGAGACTTCATTTTATATATTATATTATTGTATACATGTTTTTTATATACCAACACTAATGCTCTTGTGTTTCAGATAGCTGAAGCTTCTTGGCAAATTAACTCTTGATAATTTGATTGCGCCGTATTTTTATTGCAGCTCCTTTCATGAAGTGAAGCCTACAGAGATCATCCGTGATCGTCCTGAAACGGATGTGTCAACGCTCCCTGGGACTCGCAGCATCCATCAAATTTATCCGCAAGAGGGATTACATTCTGGCGCCCCGAAAGCTCACTTGCTTTTGCTCCGGTTGTCGTATGGGACGATAAGTACGAGCAAGCGCCAGCAGCTCCTCGTTGCGCGACAGAAATGTCAAGCAACTGGTTCAAATACCACATCATCCACCCCTGATAATTCACCACCACCACCAGCCATTGACCATGATGTTTTGTGCTCTGCTTCAAAGAGAAAATTGAACTACAACACCTCTGAATTTATTGACGCAGAAACTCCTGATGCCTCAACTTTACCGTCCACCATCATCAACCTCGAGACCTTAAAAACCCCTGATATCAGGACTTCTTTGTTCTCTCTGTTATTCATCTTCACTGTCTCTTGTCAGCAATCCAAACAAGAACAGTGGCTTAGCTATGTTTTTAGCTGTCAAATGTGAAGATTGCGGCAATCAACTTTCGTCTACCATGACTTCATCAAAAAGCGATACTGCATATGATGTCAACCGCCGAGCTGTCGCTGCTGCCTCTGCCACTGGAATGGGATTTGCAGGCCTCTGCAACTTCTCTGAAATAATGAACATTCCTTCATTACATCACAAGACTTATGCAGTGCACACAAAGTCCATCAGAGATCGCTGCGACCTATTTACAAATGATGTCCTCAGCAAAGCTGTATCAATAGCAAAGGATGCATATCCCGAGCAGTCAGCTGACATAAAGGATGTCCATGTGTCCTTTGATGGAAGTTGGCACAAACGTGGCCACACTTCAAAATCTGGAATCGGCCTAGTTATTGAGAAAGGAAGACAGGCTTAATACTGGATTTCGAAATTCTGACAAGTTACTGTCCGCAATGCGCCACAACTGGTAAGCAACTGTCGAGTCAGAATATTCTAAAGCATAAGCGGTGGTTAGCTGCTCACAAACCTTTCTGCAGGGCAAACTATGAAGGGGACTCAAAGACCATCTCAGAGCTTCATTCCCTCGATCCCTACCCTGGAACTCTTGTTGAAAAACACGCGTGTGTCAACCATGCCAGGAAACGCCTGTCGACAGCGTTTAGAACCTCAGTGTCGGACAAATATAAGTCCACACCAAAAGTTACCCTTGGAGGGAAAGGACCAGGCAAACTAAGAGGTGACGTTATCACCACCCTCCAAGGTTACTATACCAACGCCATCCGTAGCAATGCAACTGTTCCAGCGATGAAAAGAGCTGTCATGGCTATTATCGACTAGTGCACAGTTTCATAATTTATATGGTTTATCACCAATGTACACCTTCTTTTCTGGTACATGGAAAGTACAATCTTTATTTGCGTTTTTCTCAAAATATGCTTATTTCTGCTACATTTGGTGAAATTATAGTATCGGACCAACTCATTTTATATTGTTAAAATGTTGTTTACATAATTTTTTTAAGCGTGCTGAGTACGATTCTGAAAGAATTATCAACGGCAAATAAATAGTCCAAAGTTTGACCTATGTTTTTAATTCTACATGTAAACAAGCCCGATTACTATGCGGCATCCTAGGTATTGTTGACAATGTAAATTATACTACGGAACTTCCGGTGCAGCAAAGATATAGAAGATAGAGTAAATTATAATATGGAACTTCCGGTAAAACTCATTCATTTACCATTTACGGAAATTCCGGTAAAATACTATGCGCACTGAATTTTTGGTCATTTCCTTTCTTGGTTATTTCTTTTCTAATTTCATGGTCATTTCCTTTCATAATTTATTGCCATGGACGGCACATGTTCTGGATTTTCTTTCAGTTATTTTGAGAGCATTTCGAAGTTTTTAAATAATAATGAGGCATCATTAGATTTTTTACGTGCTCACGGAGTTTTACCTAGTTCTGTTCATTGTCCTTAGTGTGATAAATTGTGTAGTTATCGTAGTGATAAACACCAGTGGCGTTGTACTTATTTTATCGTTCCTAAAACGAAAAACAAACGAAAATATTGTAATTTTGTTGTATCTGATTACGATGGATCTTTTTTAAGGGGCTCAAATTTGGAACCATGGAAGCATTTGCTTTTCGTTGTTTGTTTCTGTGACCATACATGGAATCACAAAACTGTTATAAAAAATTTAAGAGTTAGCCTCAACACTTCAGTTGATTGGCATTCATTTTGCAGTGAAGTGACAGATTCGTGGCTCACTAATCAGAAGGCTATAGGCGGTGAGAGGTCATCGTTGAAATTGACGAGACTTTAATTGTTCGCCGTAAATATGGGCGAGGCCGATTATTGAATCAGATCTGGCTGCTCGGTGGTATCAAACGTGTTACCAAAAAAAGATTTGTAATTTTGCTTACGGGTGAGATAGGCGAAAAAAGAGACAAAGCTACTCTCCAACCTCTCATAGAGAGATATATTAAAAAGGGCAGCACCATTATTAGCGACTGTTGGGGTGCGTACAACGAGTTATCCGAATTGGGA
Source organism: Corambe burchi (assembly GCA_031762895.1). Classification (NCBI taxonomy): domain Eukaryota; kingdom Metazoa; phylum Mollusca; class Gastropoda; order Nudibranchia; family Onchidorididae; genus Corambe; species Corambe burchi. Next base: position 9,825 of record JAUEKR010007681.1, read on the forward strand.
TACGCCCATAAAACTATCAACCATTCGGAGAATTTTGTTGACCCCGAAGATCCAAGTGTGCACACGCAAAATATTGAACGCCTGTGGCTGGATATAAAACAGTGGATAAAAAGGCCAGGTATAAGGGCAAAATATCTTTATCAGTATCTTGCCAGATACTTGTTTATCAGACCCTGAAAATCTAGTTCACAATTTTCTGTTAGAAACGGCAATATTGTATCCACCAGGAGGTGAAAAAGGTAAACAAACCGAAACGGCTGCTCCAGATGAGGATTCTCCGTGACGTAAGTAGGACGTAGGAACTTGGTTTGAATAGAAGAATAGGCCTATGATAACAATATATTTTTTTTAAACATATAAATTCAAATAATATAACAGTGAAAGACCAGGCCTCAATCAAATATATAGATGTGCATTGTATATAATCTGGCTCAGAATTCACAAACCAGATGGTGTAAATAGTGGGAAAATGTAATAATGTGATAGATAGATGAGTTTACAATGATTATAAAGATATACTGAATAAATTTGGGGGGGATAATGCAGTATAAACCCATCAGACCATAATTAAAAAAAAAAAAATAAGAAGAGTAAAAGAGATTCATTCATATTAATGCTACTGAATATAAATATATATTTCTGTATGTTTGTTTAGTTTGTTTTTCGGAGAATTTAAAACACAAAAAAAAATTTTGCTTTTAAATGGGAAAAGTTTTAAGCTTGGAATGAAAGAGCGAGTACATATACAATAATATAAAGCCAGACTGTGTTAATTTAGGCAACTAATCTAAACCAAAGATTCATCAATATTTAAATGTGGATTTCTAGAACCCTGCCTAATTCAGATAAGATAGCTGTATAATTTTGATTCATTAAAAGATCACATACTAAAATATTCATAAATCTTTCTTCCAGTGTTGCAGTCAGTAGCACCATTACTTAAACCCTGTATTATGATACCAAACAATTGTATATTATTCAAATATATTATTACCTAAAAAAAAAAGCAATGCATATATAAGTACACTTGGCGAATAAATAACATTAAAATTTACAACATAAAACAATTCTGAAAGACCTTCATTCAGCACCGTCAACTTGCAATTTTAACAGCTTCTCGATAACAACATCAACCTTATACCGTTTAAGTTTTGGTTCCAAGCAGGCTTGCGACAAATCGTAAAGGGCGCGTACCAGAGTCCTGTTCCACTCCCCTTCGACTTTTGTGTCCCGCAGGTCGTAAATATCGCCTCCTTCCACCATCTCTCCGTCTTCGTCCTCGTAAGGGGTGCAGTATTCGCTGACATGGCTTTTCAATCCAACCATCTCTCGGTTGTTGTCCACAACAGGAAGGCCTGTAAATATGACGTACCAATACCAACGATGAAATAATGCATATTAATTAATATGAACATATGTCAATATTAATACTTATCTAGCTGTGTCAGGCAGCATATCAAAATAAGAAGAATCTTAATAATAATGTTAATAATAATAATAATAATAATAATAATAATAATAATAATAATAATAATAATAATAATAATAAT
>JAUEKR010007792.1:0-13743 GCA_031762895.1 Corambe burchi
ATAATAATAATAATAATAATAATAATAATAATAATAATAATAATAATAATAATAATAATAACAACAACAACAATAACAATAGTGATTTAATAAATGCCCAATGGTGCTTTACATAAGCAAACCTACATACTTCAATTAACTACACATCAACAATCAGCAAATAGTATACACAACTAATTAATGAAACAATGCCTAATTATTATATTCAATACAAACATTATGTGCACATAATAACATTATATCATACACACCATAAAGGCTGGACTCATAACATTAGCATGAAAAATACATATATATATATATAAAAATATAAACATAATGAAAAAAATAAAAAAAGAGGATAAAATGACATTCGTATCCCAACACTGAATCACACATATCTACACAGAAGTGAGCACAAAGACATGATTTCAAAACGATGTCGCTACCATTAGCTCACATACGACAGACATTAGACAATACCATCATAGAAATGAACGTCAAATTAAAACAGCTAAGCTAACTAGTACTCCTTGCAAGCGGATAAATAAAACACAAAGGAAAATGTGATTTACAACTGTATACAATGAACTAACATACATATTACATATATATATAATATATCATAGTCAACATCCTTGCTTCTTTTTCAATAATCCAATAACCCAACTCATGAATTTTATCTAAGATAACATTATTTCTGACTCTATTTGACCTAAACAACTAAAAATATTGGAGCATAATCAGTTTCCAAAGAGTGAACATATTCTGATAGACTAACAGATAGATGAATTAAAGAGATAGAAAAAAAAAGTACAACTATATGAGCTGTTATGCTATAGTCCATTAAAAATTAGTTAGAAATTTTAAACTGTCGCAAATGTCAAGACAACAAAGTGGATGCCAAATTAAATTTACATTTACATGATTACCTATTGAAAATTGAGAGTGCAGTGGAACCTCTTTAATTGGGACATCTGGTTGGATAATGAAATCAATCCAATTACCCAGGTTTCTCATACAGAGGTTCCACTGTATAAGACTTTCCCGTAAGTCATCGATTGCGTAAAAAGACAATACAGTACTATGTAGATAATGAATAGGCATCAATACAAGACAGGCAACTCACCAGAATCTCAGTCAGTAAGGAGAAAATTGGCTTCAGTTCATTAGACTGAATGTGGGTATACTGCCACTGGAAACATAATAGGAAAAGAAAATATATAAATCTATATTAATCAAGTCATGCATCAAAATAATTGACAACAATAAATTTATAGTTGTTGTCTCTCAATATTACTCGATCTATGACAGAATCAAAATAATCATGGTCCTAATCAATTATACAGATTTATTTTTTTTCATTTGTGACCCATTACGAGTAAGTAAACAAGGTACAGATTGCCAAATTGGGATATCAAGGGATGAATTTGATTGGGTCAAATCCTTGCTAAATATTTGCTTCGTCTCTTGTCATCCTCATTTGGATAGTATATTTTTGTAAACTTTAAAAGCAAGTGTAAAAATAAAATGGCTTTTCCGAAGCTAATGACATCTTCGAATGAGCATAACTCAGTCAAATTATTAGTTTTACTTGAAAGAAGAATGATCGCAGATTGCAATGATATCAATTACTCAAAATATTTGAAATATACCTTGAGTACCGACCCGTGACTGGTTACATTTTTATGGGTGAAATGACAACATTGTACAAAAGCAAATCAGCCAAAGAGATTTGGAAATAAATATTCTTTAACCATATGCACAGACATACCATTTAAAATATTTACATAATGAAAGCATGAAAGGGTTTGCAAACAATCAAGGTTCGAATTTATGTTTACAGACAATGAAAATTATTGTTAAACACTCGTAGGTAGCATGTATGTTATGTGACTACAGGCAGCAGGAACTCAATATTTATTTTTACTGGTAATGTCAAACTCAATGACCGCAAAACTAACAAAATAAAAATCAATACATACAATAATATTAATATAAATTTTTTATATAGCATAGCATTAATATCCCGATTAAAAATCAAGCTCAGAGTGCTTTAATAAGAGTGTGATGAAACTTACCATGACATGCTTAAGCAGATGTTCACTGAATGAGAAGTTACAGAAACTACAATGAAGGAGCATGTCAAACATAGTCTGCAGATTGCCTCCAGCCAACTCCCTCACGGCCACAACAACCTGAAATGAGTCAAGAAGAAAAAAAGTTACAAAAATAGTTAACTCTTTAATACATAATAGATATGAAGCATAACCACAAAAAACATGAATGAAAGTAGATGATTTTTCTATGATTTTAAGCAGTAAATGTATCTATAAATACACATAAATTAATAATAACTTTTTTATTAATGGCTTGAAGACTTAATAAAAAGTCTCCAAAATTGTTTCATTTTAAAACACAAATCTTAATTATTCCAAAAACATACTTCTTTAACAAAGCGTGCTGATTCATCACCAAACACCAAATAAGTCATCTGGGTTGACATTTTAAGGAGAATGTGTGGAGTCACAGTGGTCGGCTTTCTGTCAGGGTACTCTCCTAGCTCTGGAAATCAAAGAGAAATACATGCAAAATTATGGCTATAGCATACATTTGTTTCTCTTAATTTCTACAAGTCCAAGAATGAAAACAAATTCAACAATATTGAAAAACACAGGATTTAAACATATGACTTAGAGCATTGATAATTCATGGTCTACCACTATACCTAAGATGCCTAAACAGTGAAAGAGATTTGATCTCAGCACAGCAGCCTTTTAGGTACATTTACATTACAGAAATTACCAGGAAAGAATTGCATACTAGGAACAGAGCACAGTGAATCAGTTCAGAGAAAATACACAAATGAATCATAAGAAAATACAGCGGAACATCCAGATAACATGGCCTAGGACCACAGGATTATCTTGCTATCAAGAGGTGTCATTTTGAGGTTCTTCATTACTATTGACTTATTACATCTCACCAACGATGTCGTCCGACTTTGCCGCTTAGACTGTTTTGCAGATTAGTCTAATCAGGGCGTTCCATTCATTACTATTATACATATAGCAAAAAATTAATTTGGGACAGCAAAAAGATGCTTTTTACAGGTTTTTCTTATTCAGAGGTGGTGTTAGTGGGAGGCAGCATTGTATTATTTTGGTAATAACATAGAATCATCTGAAATAAATCATATATAAGTAAGAACAAGACACAGTGAATCAGCTCAGAGAAAATATTTACCGCCATCATGTCCAGTTATTACTTAAATTATCATCTATTAATTATTTTAATCACTACATCACATGCACTACTTAGCTTTTCAATTGAAACAAAATGTGATTAATAATAATGTAGCTTGAATTGAATTATAATTTCCATGATCCATTGTAAATCACTCTTCCATTTGCTGATCTCTATATTGTTTTCATTACATAAATCCAGTCATCAATACAAGAAAAGCAATACACATTAAATTGTCTCTACAGTAGACTACACTTGTAGCGATATATGTGCTTGTGGCCAGGTCGTTGAGGGATTAGAATCAGGATTGCTACATCATAGGTTCGCTACAAACTCCATATTTGTTGTTGATGTATGGAGGTCATTCCATGAAAAAAGGATCAATACATCCAAAAATGACAACAACTGAGTTCGCCATTAGTAAAGTCGACTGAGCTTATAATGATGTCCCTAACTTGTCCTTGTATAAAACCAAACCAAACATTTAGGAAGAAATTTGCTCACACAATCATGCTGTAGCAGAGTACAACTTTCATTATAAATCCATTACACTCCTAACACATTTACAAGCTTCAACTCCATGACTTACCGTGTGTACGGAAAGACTGCACATCACAGTTGAGAACAAGATAGGCAAGAGCAGAGTGGAGATGGGCAAACTCTCTAGACTGGATGGAACTCCAACGTCGCGTTCCAGAGTCCTACAAACATAAGAAAATAATACACACATCTCATAAAATCTTAAATGTAAAACATGTATATCTTTAATGATAACATAAAACAAACTTCAGTTTTTGACAAACTTAACTTAATGCCTTCCACTGACATGGTCTTCAGGTCCCACAGCTTCAACTATTTTCCTTAGTTTTGTTGTAAAATGTGACCAGTTCTTTTCATTATTAGTTCTCTTGTATACATTCATGTAGGTAATACATTGTTTTATTGTTTTACTTAAATGGCATGATAGGAAAAATCTAATTTAAAAAGCAGGGAAAATATATTTAACTAGTTTATCTAATATTCATTCAGCATCAAATAAATTCAATATTGATTCAAAGGGATACTTGGGAGTACATCCAAGGAAATCTTACCCCATCTCCATTACCAAGAAGAAATGTGATCAGCCTTTGGAAAGCCCCACGGCCAAACATATGGGCGCAAGCTTTCGTTCCCTGAGGAAATAGAATTCAATACAATCATTAGAAATAGAAGGAATCATCATTTTTAATATAATGCATACACGTATATATTGCATTACATATATTATCATCAAACATTTATATTTTCAAAATTAAATCATACAAAGGAGAAAATGGCTGTAAAATTGAATTAAAACAGAAAACATTGAGGGTTATATGAATCAGAATTTCAATTAAAAGAAGTCAACATGCATACAAAAATACCCATTGACATTAACATTGTTTATAGAAAGCAACTACAGGGGAACCTCACTAATCGGAAAACACGGCAAATTGGCACAAAATTTCAGGCAACTTATTATTATGTCGCTCATGACTTTTTAAAGCTGGCACAATTTTCCAATCCACCAAGGTATCCTGGTTAATGAGGCTCTACAGTATTATTGAAAAACATCCATAAGTTTATAAATTATATAAAAACTTGAATAAGTAGAATTCATAAATGATAAACAATAACTAAAATATAATCTTTTTTGTCAATGTCATATTATTTATTTTTATTGGCCCCATACATTATTGCAATTTTAATCAATAATAAAGTTTAAATTGCACACAGAAAAAGAGCACCATGAAATCTGTACCCACCATTTGAACGTAGCTCTTAATGACCAGAAAGTATTGGGTGCTGTTCCTCACCATGTCCACCACATCCTTATCCAAAAGGCACAGAAGACTTTCAATTATATTGTTGAAATTTGCATAGGTCTGCAGATGGAAATAAATAGGAAATAAGTCAGAGGGTATGATAATTCTAATAAATATAACATTTGATTTTTAATAAATGGATTTGCTTTTAAGTAGCTGTAAACTATAAACACAAAAAAAAAACCTGACAAAATTCATAACATCTAAGCGTTCTTAAAAATCTTAAAAATATAAATAGTACCAAGAAAATGAGAATATTCAAATACTATTTTTATCTATTTTGTTTGTTTGTTTTCTTCATTTTCACTTGGGTTTATTGAGGGAATATACTTCAATAATGATTCAATATGAAAGATACTAAGCAAAAAGTCATTGAAAACAAATAGATGAATATGGATGAACACAAAAACACTTACCGGAACACCTCCGTGTTGGAAGAAACTGGACATCATTTTCTCTAGCAGTTTACTCATCAGCACTCGAACCTCCTTAGAAGGGCACTCCAAAAGGAAAGGCCTGATAAATGAATAAGCAATATGATTGGATCATATCTATTATTTTCATTTGAGACATAATAGGATTAAAACAATAAAATTTATTAGGATACAAGCACTTCACAACATAATATAGTTGAATCAATGTCTTCCGCAGACCGAATCATCTTGTGTTTCAGCTTCAGCTGGTTTCTTTAATTTTGCAGCAAAATGAGTTCAGTTTTGCTCAATGCAAATTCTCTTTTGCTTAATAATTAATAGATCTGTTGTGGTTGTTGCTACTTTTATAGGGTTGCTTTGAAGTCTCTTGAGATTATTATTTAGAATTATAAGATCAAAAGTGGTGATGTAGAGGGCTGGAACTTATTTATTTTAATGTTACAAACTACCTTTTTCATTTTGATTATCATCTAAACCCAATAAAATTAATTCTGTATATTCTTAGATCTCATTTGATTATACACAAAATAGGAATATGCTGCTAAGCCCTAAATTAATAGTTCTCTTTCAACAATAAGTTGAAAGGATATAATATGTGTTTATAGGTTTGGTTTTTGTTATTTAAGGGGGGGGGGAAAAACAAGTAGGAAATGACAGACAAACACTTAAATTCCACACATTGAACGTACTTAATAATCTCCTTCCCTTCAGCACTGGCAAGGAAATCAATGAGCCAAAGACAGGCGGCTTTACACGAAGACATGAGTGTTTCAATCAGAGTGATCCATTCATCCAACTCACACCTGGGGGAAAATGAATTGAATTACATAAGATTAATAACAAATACGACAAATCCATATATCCATACTTCAGTCAATTTCTTTAGTAACGAACTTGGTTGTGCTCATTTTTTCAGATGAAGTGATCATTAATTAATTTAATGGTTCCTATACAACAATACAAAATACAACGGTTGTAACAAACTTTGAATGCAGCTATCCTTTTTCTTGACCCCAATAACACTACTAGATTTAAAATCCAATAGCCTGACATGATTCTTCAACGGTTACATTCTGTTCTTGATCTTCATAAATGTCTTATCCTAAATCACCTATCTATATAAAGAGAAGATAACAAATGTGCAAAATTGCAGTTAAAAGAATGCTATTAAACACACAATTATACTTAACATTTAAATTAATTGGGGGAGGGGGAGAGCAGTACATCACTGATAGTATTTTAAGGAGAATTTCTCTTATTAAAGTTGATATTTTGTTTATCTTCAAGAGCTCTGTTTATGAATTTATAAGTATTGTCATTTACAACAAAAATTAAAATTAAAGAATTAAATTAAAAAATATTAACTAATTGAAATATTGAGAAAAATGATCATCCTTTCAGTGTATCATTTTACAGAAGAAATGCAATACTTACGACTTTTTCAATCTCGTTCGCAAATATGTGTTGAACAAGAATCGAACCCCAAGCTGCATAGATTGGATACACATCTCTTCATAGTGTTCATTTGAAGATTCATCCTAAAAAAAACAACAGAAATAATAAAAACAATTATACATAAAAGTAAAATACACCATACTCAAATAACACAACATGATTAAAAAACAACTTTCCACTTTTCAAAAACAGATGCTACTTCAAAACATAAATAACACAAAAATATAGCTCTTCCGAAGAAAACATAAATTAATAGTCGACTACACTTGTAGAGGTGCCGTAGGAAGCAAGAAAATGATTGTTATATACGAAGTTTGCTACATCAGATCATCACAACAACTGAGTTCTCTACAAGCATTTGCCACTGTATAAAAATAAATAAATGCAATGACTGAAAAGACGACTGACCTTATTCTGACTGATGAGATGCCTGATAAAACTGAAGTACTCTTGGTTGTAGATGTCTCTGTTCTTCACAAAAGTGATGTTTTCCGCATGGATCACTTGTTGAATAGAAGCGGGCATCTTGTCCATGAAGATTCCTTTGCGTTCTCCCTTGTGAACTAACTCGGTCAGCTCCATCAGGCTGTCACTGTTCAAACTACGCTTTCTGTGAAATATGGAGTAAAAATTATTTATTCCAAAACCAGACTATTGATCATCACATCAAAATACAATGTTTGATGCCCAACAGTACTCATAATGAGAAAAACCACAATAAAGATTTGAATCTTAACATAAAAAGGTTGAGATGAAACAAACTCATCCTGGAAATATCTTACATAAAGCAACATTTTGATTCTGTGATTGATATGCCTAAAACATGCAATTATGGTTCTATCACAAAATAGGCCAAAAGTGGGCATATAACAATTGTATTCTGAGACCACATCATGTTAACCTTCAACATAAACAAATTAATACCAAAGAAATCTCACCAAAACAAAAAGTGTTATATCCAGTGTAATAACATAACACATATCAAATATAAAAAATAAAGTTGATTAACTTACCTAGACATTCATAGGTAATAGCGTTGTTAAGAGCTTCTAATCAATTGGAATTGAGGTTAATTTAGAGTTTTTAAATACTTTTATTAGAAACCGACTTACCCTCCTTCTGGAAGGACTCTTCTTGAGACAATCTTGCTGCGTTTGGCAGTAATTGGTGACTTCAAATCTTCAACCCTCTCATAGAAAAGTAAGTAGCCATTCCAGTATCTCAGTCTTTCCTCAGGATAAGTATTAGCTATACAAAGAAAAATAGAACAAAAAATGAAATCTCATAAAGAGTGAAGTACTTACTTACTTTCTTTTGAGGCCATAACTTCAATATCCAGGGACTTATATGACCTTTACATAATTCTAAAAGTAGATGTAGAGTATATTATAAATATTCCCTATAATAAAATTGTGTAGAAAAATTATGATGATGATATTAACAGTTATGGCAGTGATAGGAATTAAAAAAACACTATTGATAATGAAGTTAATGAAAATTTGGTAAATAAAATACTGAATTATGACGATCATGATGATCCAGAAAAAATAGTAAACGAAAAGGGTTTAAGATAAACAAGGTAAATTGAACATTGAAAATGACGATGCAATAAAATAATTTTTGTATTTTAAACCAATCAAACTATTTCCCAAATCATAAAGAGGAGACGTAACAAGCTCAACTCACTTGAGTCGTAAACTTTTGCCTTGTAGGCACCACCATAGCACTCTTGTTCCACAGTTGTGTCATTCATATCAAACTCCTCAACTACTGTGTCATTGAACTTGAACCATTTGCCCTTGTTGGGGTTAGTCAGGGCATTGCCTCTGTAGGAGAGAAGTGGAGAGTGGAGGAATTTACACACATTTTCATTGTCAATACAATTGTGCGCAATATTGAAATAAATTAGGATAAAAAGAAGAAAAAGAAGAAGTAGAAAAAGAAGAAGAAGAAGAAGAAGAAGAAGAAGAAGAAGAAGAAGAAAAAGACGAAGAAGAAGAAGAAGAAGAAGAAGAAGAAGAAGAAGAAAAAGAAAAAGAAGAATAAGAAGGAAAACTAAGAGAAGGAGGAGAAGAAAAAGAAGAAAAGATAGAAAAAAGTAAGAAGATGAAGAATAAAACATAGAAGAAAAAGAAGAAAACAAGGATGAGAAAAATAGAGAACATATAAGGAAAATAAACAGAAAAAGAAGAGAGAGAAAATTACCAATTTATGTAAATAGTAAAAGGAGAATGAAAAGAGTGGGGGAAAAAATGTACATAGTAGTAAATGGAACAGGAAGTAAAAGTAGGAGAAAAGATAACATTAACTTAAATTGAAGAAGGAATAAGAAGAGGACAAAAGTATACTAGTTAATTGTATGCCATAGATCCATTAAAAACACTAAAGCTGCTACCACAACAGAAGCCAAAAGAAATAAAGTGTATTAAAATGGAATTGAATGGTGGGCCTTACTCATTATCATCAATGACATAGTATGTGATGTGGATAAAGAGCAATTTTTTTTTAAAATGAAGGGTCTAGATATATAAACCTCTACAGATCACATTAAAATTAAACACTCGTTTTTTAATTGCCAGTACCATCGTAACCGTTAATAATTAAACTGTTAAATAAAGAAACATCTGGGACTGTGCCTAGAACTTTACTCCACAATTTTCAATAGATTTTTCTTAGTCAGAGATAGTGGGTTCATAGAATGAAGATACCGTTGACATAATAAAAATATATATACTTGTTTTTGCAGTTAAACCTTTCAACTGTTAATAACCAATCCTACTTACCGTCTGTCCCTGATGAAAGAATAATAATGCCCTGCGTTGGCTTGCCCACTGTGCACCACAATTCCCACCAGTTCATACTGGATTGGGTTTGCCTCAATGTTCAATGATGCGGCCTCAGTCCCTGTGTCTCCGCTTTCCACCACCATCATGCTTCCAACTGTCCCACTAGATGCATCCCCATCTCCACTGTGGATCGACTGGACATCCGCCTCAGAGCTGACACTGCGGCGGTCACTCTGGTCATTGTTCTCCCTCCTAGCCATCCCCTCCACTGTGTAGGGTTCCATGTCCAACATCCAAGGGAACTGACAAACAAAAGGAAGGTTAGGAACAGTTAGCATATAAATAAATTGAGTTGCAATGAACAAAACTAAAATATTACAGTATAAATTCAACAATGGATCATAATTCTATATCTATTTTTCTTATCATATACTTTACAAATTCAAACAATTACAGTAATTTTGTTTCTAGTTAAGTAAATTAAAAAAATAACAATAACAAATCTAGTCAAAATTTTGTTTTCGCCTTAAAATATTTTAGCTCCACTCATAGCAAAAAACAAAACAAAAATCAAGTAAAATATATGTATATTTCAAAAGTAATTTCATATGAAAATAACATGACTTATCAATAAAGTAACAATTATTTAACACAATGGTTATTGGATATACCTTGAAATGATCATCAAACTTAAGTGCCCTATTAGTCTCCCAGTCATAGCCAAAGCGTTTCAACTGAATGCACAGCAAGGGTGGTAGGTTTTTGATGCACATTCGTTTGATAGTGTTCCTCTGAGGAAGGAAAAAAGACAAATAACTTATTATATCCTCAACAAACTGTACCAACACATTATCAAATTTGAATTCATAATGAGTACAGCAATTAAGGGTGTGATTAAATGGCTGAGATTTGTAATACTTTAATATCATACCACTAGCTCGCAACAAGCAAACAAAGTGACTGAGTGGACAAGACATTTTGTCAATTTACACATTCTATAATAAATTTACTACTTTTTTATCGTTTAATATAGTTTTCCATATTTTTAGACTATCCATTACATTGATTGTTTTTGTAAGATTGAAAAGCAAAAAATAAAATCAATACTTGTCAAAATAATCAAATAATTTTATTCCGAACTCATAATATTTTGCTATATTTAATAAACATTTAAACAAATACATCATATTTTTTAATATAAACATAAATACATCTTTGTATTTTAACAATTCAATGTACTGCTATTAGTTGGGGGGAGGGGGGGTATCCCTTACTTTTTCTCCACACTTTTCACAAAAGTAAGCATTGGCCCCTTCCAGGAGCTCCCCTTTCACAAATTGATCCAGAGAATCTTGGAGTGTAGCATTCTTCACAGTCAAATTGAGGGCAATAAAAGCTTCTTCTCTTTCATATCTACAATGGCGGAGGTTGAAAAAATGGTTAAAAACATTTTTTTAAACAAATACATTTTACAATTTTTAAAGAAAATTAAGCTAATACACTTGAAAGCATGACATGATAAAATGAAATTGTCACATGGTTCAAACTGATAGTGCTTTCTTCAAGTATTTCTATAACATAAAACAAAATTTAACATTTAAAAATGAAAAAAAAAACTTTTTTGTTATAAAAAGAGGGGAAAATTGTCACCAATTTGGAATGCTGCAATGCATTTTTAGATATTAGATTATAAATACTTAGGTTTAAATTTTTTCCAGTTATCTCCCTTACCATTATACAATTGTACTTCTAAAATATAAAGCAAAATATGGCATTTAAAAAAAATACAAAGCACATTTGTCATATTTATCCAGAGGAACTATCACCAATTTTGGATGCTGCAATCCATAAGATATCAGATTAAAAGGACTGAAATTTTAATTTTGTTCCCCAGTAATCTCCCTTACCAGAATACAATTAAAACCTCACTTTATAACTATCATTTCTTTTTCCAACAAACAAAATATAAAGAAAAGACGATTCCCTTTAGTTTGACCAATTATTTTAGACATAATTTTTTAAGAGATAAACAAGTATACAAGTGATAACTAACTATTCATGAGACTATTTGCCTATAAAAGTAGGAAGCATTCTTCAAAAAGTAACAAATCATACCAAAAATCATAACAAAAGTCAATGTATGTCAATAATATAAAAAATACCTGTGAGGACAATCTTTGCAGATTTTCTGATCAGAGAAAATTCCTTGGAACTTGTTTTTGAAAATCTCTTTCTTGCCAATAGCCTATGTGAAAAGACAGGGAGAAATAAAAGGCTTTAATATTTGACTAGCTTCAGAGTTACCCCCCTTGAAAAAGGTGTGTATCAATGTATTGACAATACTGAGCAAACTTGTAAACATATCAATATAAGGTATACTCAATAATTTTCACATAATTCAGTACTCCTCCACATAATTACATACATAAACACATATAAGTGGCAACTGTAAATATCCATCATATATGCAATTCAACAAACTGAATTGAAAATAACAGAACACAAAACGTTTATACACACGCGTCATTGCACTCAATAAAAGGGCCTCTGTCGGCACTGCAGGTGGTAAACCTGTAGTGTTACATGACACATGGGATGGCTAATTGCCACTAGTCCTGTGCGGAATCGCAATCAAGAGATTTCGGAGGCACAATTTTTAATCTCTGTGGCAGCTAGTGCTCATTATGCCTGGCGCCCAAATAACCAAATATCAATGAGTAGGGAAAAATATTAGGGCAACTTGCGGGTTTCATAATCATTATTCTTGGGCATTACCAGACATTTCATGGAATAGAGTAAGACTCATCCCGTATTGGTGAGAGGGGTGAATACCGTCCAACTCGAATGAATATGCATGAAGTCAAATACGGGTAGACTCGATTGAGAGTAACATGATCCAACTTCGCCACCGACCTTACACCCCTTACTTCAAAATGGGATAATTCAAATACGTTTGAACCCTTCTCGCTTGGAATAGTCTTAAAGTTTTCCTCAATAAATTTGCACCATCTAGATATGAAATGCATATAGAGAGTGATGCACAAACACGCGATCTTTGACACCTGTCAATCAATGATGACTATCTTCTGGGTCAGGTTATAGTTCCACATCCTGTGTTGCTAAGTTAACCCTTCACATTCCTTTTAATTTCTTCTCTATCTTTTGATAAATCCTCTCACTGTTTGCTTTCATAAACATTGTTGCTCCTTCTGTCAGGTTTTGATGCTGCTTAATAACATTTAAAAATAAATTATACCATAAAAATCAAGTTTTCTTCCAACTCCCTGGGTGAGGGAAATACGCCACCCCCTAGAGGGAAATTCGCCACCATGAATTTTATCTGCTTTTTATCTAAATTTTCTCCTTATATAACTCATTGATATCAATAAATTTATTTAAAATACATATTTAGAAGTCCTTTGAAACAAAAGTTGGTATATTTAACAATGATTTGCAGTCTTATGTGATGAAATATGTTTTCAATGCAGCAAGTGACCATGTCAATGGCCGATCAATGAATAAAGATTGCAGTAATAGTAATATAATAGAGGTGGCGAATTTCCCTCATGGTATTGGCGAAGTTCCCTCAATGGTGGCGAAGATCCCTCAAACACTATACTATGTAAATCTAACTATTTCTATTAACTAAGCGGCAAAAAAATATTGTCTGCTACGTTTAAACAGAGGTTAAAAGGTCAAACTAAACTGTTATCAACCAATCATTAGGCGTATATCATCGAGCTAGGAGTTGGAGCCAATCCCGTGAGACTTTGCCAGATAAGGAGAAGATCCCTCAGGCTACTCCACATAATTCCAATATGAGAATCCCCTTGATTCCAATTAATATTTTTATAATATTATATAGATATATAAAAGATATATCATCATATATTGCCAATAAGGCAGATTCCTATGAATTACCATGGTCTCTGTTTGGAGGACACTGCAGGATTTTGCCATGAGTGTCGGGGGGGGGGGGGGGGGGGGGGGGGGGGGGGG
>JAUEKR010007904.1:0-11371 GCA_031762895.1 Corambe burchi
TATTATTATTATTATTATTATTATTATTATTATTATTATTATTATTATTATTATTATTTTTATTTTTTTATTTTTTTGTTGTTGTCATTTTTATTTTTATTATTATTTGTCTTATTAGTCTTCTTAATAATCAGCAATGTTTTCATCAATGATTCCAAATCTCTTCTAAGAATCTGCAGGAGCATTTCATGTACTTTCTTACTCATACCTTGACAAATTCTCTTGGATTTATTATAGATGTATTAATTGTAGATTGGTAATTGGTTGATTTAATGTTATCTTTATTAACAATCATTTCAAGTGTATGCAATTGCTAATTAACACTATTATTAATTATTATTGCCTTTTAATTTTAATATTATATTATGTTTTGTTTACTAACTTAATGTGTTATTACAGTTTGTGATGATCCATAAAGAGAAAGTTGCACGCAGAGAGATTGGAATCCTCACATCTACCAGAAATGTTCCTCGTTCGCTGGGTATGAAAAATGGGATCATCTACCCTGATCAAACGGAAAGACCTATCAAATATATCCGCAAATCTATTGACTACACCATGCTGGATGATGTTGGGCACGGTGTCAAGGTGAAGTTTTATATTTTTTCCTTCTTAAGTTATAGCATTTTTTAAAAATAATCTTTTGGGAAAATGTTTCTACTTTTAAAAAAATAGATTCATTTAATTAAATGAAAATAATCACAGGTATGTTTATTGATATTTTCTATACACCTTAGTTTTGTTAGTTGTTCAGGCTTATTAATAATTATAGTCAGAAAGGATAACAGAACCTGTTGTATGTCATGCTGTATATAATTTATAGAGGGCTGGAGTTGGTGCATGGAGGAGGGGAATTTGGTTACCCTACAAAGGCCTGTAAGAGTTTATTTTATCAGAGTTGTGTTTGTTTTTGGTCACTTTGAGTTTGTCATAACTGAGCTTTGATTAATAAGTTTTTCTGAGGAAGGAAGATAAGACTGAGCTAAGAGTGTTTTAATTAACAGTTTATCGTAAACAGACTCAACTATATAGTCTACATATTATAACAATTCTCTATTAACTTAGTATACATGAATGTTAACGATGATTTTATTATTGTCCAAGTTTTGTTACTATTGCTATAAAATAAGTTCTATTTTGTTTTGTTTTTTTATGTATAATTTTTATTTGATAGTAATGCCTTCTTATTTTTTAAATTTCCAGTCTGCATCTACACCAAGGGCTGTTCGATCCCCATCGATTAGCAGTACTCACAGTAATGCTAGCAGTGTACCTGCGAACAGTCATCAAGCTCCAACGACAAAACCTCCCACTCCTCCAGTGAACAGAGTTGGATCTGGCAACACTCTCGGTCGTGCAGCAGGTGGCCACTATCGTTCAACAGTTCCGGCCATCTCGCCTCCTATGGCTCCTCAGTCCCAAATCCCGCCAGGTCATCCTGCCAATCCTGGTAATTTTCCTCAGCACGCTCAGTCGAGTCGGTCTTCCGTCTCGTCTGTGGGCTCATACTCACCCTCTAGCACTCTTGTAATGGGTGGCGTTCTCTCACCCCCCATGTCTGGTGGCATGGGTCACCCTGTGACACCCGGAATGGGTTACGGCCCTTCTGCATCTCTTAATATGTCACGCCACCAGGCCCCACCACTAACACATCCTGATGCCATGGGTAATTGTAACCTCTTTCACATCTATATTTATCTGTATATCATTTATTATTATGATTATTAAATCGCGGTCATAACACAATTACCCTTTTAAAAAAAATTGTATTCTGCAATATCTATCATCATTTTGATTTTTTTTCTCTTCTAATCATTTTAGACGTTTAATTTAATCTTAACTTACCTAAGTGTTCATACTAAGCATTTTTTACAAATTTTTAATTTTTTTCTCTTAATAATGCCAAACCAGTATTTGGGTAATTGTGTTATGACTATGCATATCTGCCATTATTGACATCCACTAATTGGGTTTTATTTATTAAATTTTTGACCATACAGAGGAGTGATTTCTTACTTTCCAATGGTAGAATATGTATGTGTGAAACATTTTTGGGACTGAAATTGATATTACAGTCTTTGATGTATATATAATAATGCAACTGCTTCTCTTGATTGAAGTTATAAATGTCCTTTAGTGATAGAGTTAATATCAAAACAACCTCACCATCTTGTCTCAGTTTAATCCATATATCTAATCATTTCCTAATTTCTTAGGACCATTATGTTTTACCCATTCTATTGAAAGTAAACATCACTCCTCTGTAATAGCCAAGCTTCCTCTTATAATAATCCTTCCCACAACTCCCCGCCAACCGTTTAAGTTATTACTCAATTTTGAAATCTTCTAAGGAAGGAATATAAAATTTAACTTTTTAAGTAATTTGAATTGTGTATATATTTTTGTCAATTTATATCTCAGAAGAATGTTTTAATGTAAAATAGCATTATTTGGTTTGGTTAGACTAATAATGTAATAGAAGTAGTATTTTTTATGCGTCATGTGTTTTTGTTAAAAATAACATTTTATCTTGTTTCTAAATGTTGCTGTGACATTAACTTTATTTGGTGGATTCTACGTATATAAACAACGTTATGATAACATTTTTTAAAGACTTATTTTCAGGTAGTTTGTTTTGTTGATTTTATTTATTTTCATTGTTTTTAACTTTTTAAAATGTGTTCCCTTTTTCTAATTTACCTTTAACTGGAATGAAGTAAGACTCAGTTAATGGTATTGATAAGAGTTAATATTTTTTTGTATATGTGGTGTTTTAGGATAGTACTGAATTAATTTGATTTCTAAAAAGTAATTTTTCCAGGGTGTAAGTGAAGCCATTTAATATTTAATATCGCACAATTGTGCTTTTCTTTTTGTTTTTTGATTATTTGAAATTCAAAAATTTTTAAGTCAATTTTTAAAGTTCAAGCTCATATAAGTGATCATTAATTAATTGGAAAATTCATCACGAAAATTAGAGACTATATGCTGAAGAGTTCATCTTTATTTAATTCCGTATATCAAGCTATAATCAATTGCAATCTTTATCCTGGAAATCAATTCACGAAGAAAGTAATTTTGAATGTTTTATTTTTTGTTTCGAAATCTTTTTGTTGATTGTCTTATAGTCGCTTTACTTCCCTCCTATCCCATTTTTACTTACTATGTATTGAGTGTACAGTGTTACGTGTATTCGCCAAACTTGATGCAGCAGAAAATGTTCGACTAAACTTTGATTCAAGGAACAGCATGTGAAAGTACTAGAGGATAAAAATTAATTTTGGAGCAATGCAGGTTGATGGCGCATTTGAGGAGAGCATGCAGCACTGTATCACTGTCCCCGAAGTTTTTTGACATTTGAAACACAAAAATTAACTTCACTAGGATTTGCAACTAAAATTTAGAATTTGCTATCTAAAAGGCAAACTCGTTAAATTTGCCCTAAAACTATAACTGCATAATTTGCGACTCTGCGGCAAAGTGTAAAATGTATGGCTCTTTTTTCTGTAAGGGCTAAAAAATGTGGCCGAGAAAAACTGCAGGGACAGGTATATTAGCTTCCAAATATATTTCTTCTCCAATTATTCACCCTCTTCACCTTCTCTCCATCATTGCTTTACGCTATTACTTGAAATTCCAGCCTACGGACGCCATGGTCCCTCTGTTGGTCGGGGGCAACCAGGCTGGATGGGTAAGACGGAAACAAAATATTGTTTATATTTTACTGTTATTTATTCATACATTTTTTCCTGTGTTATTATACATAGACTTTTGTCATCATTGCATCAGTGTTAATATTTATATTCTTATCATGTTGTCAGTGCTTCTATTACCTCTTTGCGTACTAAACATTTCATTTTTAATAATCTTATCTAATTGCTATGCATTCTTTTCTCATGCCTTGACTAATTAAAAATGTCTGTGTTTAAACTTTTAAAATTTGTTGTTGTTTATATCTGTTGAATAAAATTAATTTTTTTCTTAAGTTGCCTCAATAATGGAGATACTTTTTTTCTTTCATTATAGATGCATAAAATACTATTCCTTTGCTAAATGTTGGATACCTATATCATTTTTTATTTTTCATATGCTTTTACTTTCATTTGTCTTGTTTTTATTTATAGTATTGAATTATCTGCTTTGAATCTTTACTTTCCAAAGAATGCTCACCTTTTCACCCCTTCATTGTTTAATGAGAATTGAGATTTGGGTGACTTTATAATTTAATGTTATGAGTATCCAGCATCACAGCTCATATAAACATATCTTATCATAAGTGTATAAATTTGAGTTGTCAATTTAGTCATTGTTTGAGATGATAAAAGAGCCCGAGGTTTAAGGTCAAGTAAAGTTTTTAATGCTGCAATGACTTGTTAATGTTGTACAAGCATTTGATAGTAGCATACTTTTTCCATATTATGCATGGACAGTTAAACCAATATAATATATTACAGAGAATATTTCAGGATTACTTTATTATTGCAGAGGTTTTGAAGTTTTATAATAATCCCTAGTTTGTAAACACGTTAAAATTGTTGAGCATTTTTTAAATAATAATAATAATAATTTTTATTTGTATAGCGCCTTTCGCCGAAGCCTCAAAGCGCTTACAGCTATTTTTTATTATTGTACCTTTTTGTTTGTTGTTATTGAACTTAAGTTTTTATGGGTAATAAAATTAAGATGGCAAATTTATGCGTTGTGAAATAAAATTGTAGAAGCAAATGATTGACATCGATTCCATGATTGCCTTGTAACAGATACAACTCCATTGTGTGTCTGTGTCACCAAAAAAACAAGAATCCAACTCATTTGCATTTCAAGTGATATTACGAAATTCCACTCCTCAAGTAAAAGAATAATATGCAGTCTCACACATACACAATTATAGAATTGACTCATACAAACATGCACTCATTAATTGTCTAAAATCTTTTTATGCAATTGTGAGATCATGCTTCTAAATTTCTGTTCCTTTTAAATTTCTCGTCATTTGATTCTTAAATATTCATAGTTTTATTTTATCATTTTTACAGCTCTTTTTTTATTATTGTACCTTTTTGTTTGTTGTTATTGAACTTAAGTTTTAATTCATATCATATCATTTTGTCAATATGTTGTTATTACTTTAGTGTTTTTGAATTGATTTTAAAAATCATATCCCATTTTATTTTGTTATTTAACTTATGGGTAGATAATTTTTATGTTAATTTATGTTGAGGTTTGCTTTCACCAGG
The DNA here is from genome assembly GCA_031762895.1 of Corambe burchi. Classification (NCBI taxonomy): domain Eukaryota; kingdom Metazoa; phylum Mollusca; class Gastropoda; order Nudibranchia; family Onchidorididae; genus Corambe; species Corambe burchi. The sequence goes on from JAUEKR010007904.1 coordinate 5,238, forward strand.
AGAAGAATTGTTGACATTATTTACTCACTCATCATCAGCTTCATTTAAGTAGGTAGCATTCTTCTCCTACCTAATACCTAATGCGTATTAGGCACATAATGATAAAGAAATTGTGCATTTTGCCCATATCTCACTAGATAATCAGAAATGAAACATTGAATATGTATCGAAAACCTTCTAATGATTTTACTAATCTATGACTGAATAATATGATAAAGCTTATACTCATCTCCTTTATTTTTAATTAGTACCGTATTAGTACCATGTGTACGATTATAAGAAACATTAATCGTACCATCCATGGTATGGCTATATAAACCTAATTAATTATTTATTATTATTATGTTGTAAACTTTATCATTCATTGAAATATTTTTTGTACAAATTATTTTGTGATAATTTGTATTATTCATATTTCCGTTTTGGTAACTACTTTTATGTTGAGGAATTCTTGTGGTCAGTTTTGATGGGTATTTTATTTCTGTTTTGGTTAACGAGGTGGATATTTAACTTTTAAATTATAAGTCATTGGGTTAAACATTAAAATTATAAGAATGTTTTTATTGTTGTAACTTAACTGTTTAAATCTCAATGTTGTATCATCACCAACATTATATTCATTTTAATGAGTCTGTAAAAAGCAAGGAATTATTTCTTTATTCTATTTTTATTTATTAATTCTTTTAAAGGAATAATTAATTTTTTTTAACTGTAGACTTCTAGAAACACAAAATTATTAAAATTGCAAAATACAATTATTTTAATCCATATTATGATAATATAAAAGAGAAATGAAGAATGAGCCAAACTAGGGTGTTGTGATTTAATATACATACGCATTTTTATATATCTATCATTGAAAGTTGTATATATACTTAGAAACATCTGAAGACTGCTAGTCTTTATTCTTTTCTATCCTTCATATTAAAACAACACTAAATAATTCTTCATTTCTCTCTGCACCAGTACAAGAAGGTATTTCATTAAACAGTGGCTTAGGGGTTTGTTTTTTTTCTAATTCTTATTCTGCCTGTACTTCATTTTACTATAAAGAAAGATAAAGTTGACTGCAATTCCTTCCTTTTTCCAGACTTATCCCATTCCTAAATTCTATTCCTGGTTTACCACCATAACATTTATTATCATGTGTCTTGTTGCCAATACTACATACTAGCATAAGAGCTGCGTCAAAGTTTTTGTCCGATAGCTACTATGGTTCAAAGTATTAAAATAAGTGTATAATAAAAGTTAAAGCTCAGTAAAGATAATAGTGTATTGGTACCATTCTGATTCTGAAAGAAGTTGCAGGAAAAATGAAACTGAGTGGTTAATTTAGTTTTGATAATAAAAAAAATAAAGAAACGCTTGTCCTATTAAGGTAGTATGTAGTATTGGTGACTGGGGTTTTTTTTCTTCATAGTTCGTTCGTAACGTACATGTTCTTCATATTCCTCCTACTCCTATGTGTGGCTTTTTTGCAATCCACAGAGACATCCACTTTGTCCCTACCTCCTCCTCCTCTCGATGACGATATCGCTGCTGGTGATCCCGGCATGATGATGATGGGTCCAGGTGTGCATGCAACCATTTACTTCCCTTTGTTGTATTGATTTTATTGTATAGTAATACAGTGCAATCTCCGGAATTATAGCATAGCACATTGGGACCACCAATACTAACAAATTACATCTTTATCAAAAGTTCTGGTTATATTTGGTGTGGGGGGGGGGAGCATTAATAATGATAGAATGATAGATAGCGGGAAATTATATAAATTTAGGACAACCAAAAGAAACGTTATTTAGAGAGTGTATCATTTTTATGGCAGCTAATGGGGGGGGGGGATATAAATTTGAGACAACAGAGAAATGGTTTTATTTAGATGGGGATTTATTTTGTTATTGAGAAGATTGCACTGTATTATTGTCAACACCTTGCCTTTGTAACACTGCTGTAGATGTTGTAGTAATTGCCTGTTTTGCACTGAATCAGATGTTGTTGGGCTGTTACTGCTACTTTTTTCTTTTATTTCAGCATTAACTGTTGTATATTACTTGAGCACTAGTTGTGTCATTCATTGGGTCACTTTCTGTGTTGTGGGCTGCAATTATTAATGTAATGATTACTGTTGAAATTATTGAAAAAAATGTTGATTTGACATCGATTTTTAAATTTAAATACAGTGTATTTATTTATTTATTTTATTTTTCCAACCGGTAGGTATGGTTAAAATTTGTGTTATTGAAGAGTATTAGTTGGAACAATATATGAGTTGGATGTCTTAATTAAATATATTATAAAAGTATAAAAGTAAATAAGTGATTGAGAAAATGGTTTATCTCTCCATAATTGAATAATTATCTGTTGAAGTCAAGAATAGGGTGCATTTTTAGATTTCTCATTTTGTATTTTGTTTTGTTTACTGGTATATCAATGACATTTAATTACTCCAATCCAAATGGCCTTATTAAAATTATAGATTTTTAGAAATAGCAAACTTTTTACTATTGTTTCCATCTCTCAAAGTGCGAAGTTTTGTAGAACTAATTTCATAACAACAATGGGAAGATCTTCATTATTACGTCCATGTGTAATGTGTTAAAATATTCCATCTGTAGTATAATATGAAATATAGTAATAGCGTAGTCAACTGAATGCAAATGCATGCATGGTGAGTGACTCAAATTGAGTAATTTTCAATCTTTAGTTGAAAGAGAAGTTGTTAGAAGAATAAATACAATTTTGGTGATTTCTGCTTCATATGAACGTGAATGCATTGTAATAAAACTTTGTTATTGACTTGGTTTTGGATGAGCATAGTATATATATAATGTGAATGTGAAATTGTTATTAATTTAAAGAATGCATGTGAAGTATCTCTTTGTGTGCGCTTGTATGAAAATGGTACATGGTGATTGGTATGCATTCATTTTCTCGAAGACAAGCAGTTTTTTATTGCATTCCTTATTATCAAGAATCGTAAATTTTGTTTGTTCTGTTGTGTAAATGTAATAAAGCCTTGCAGTGTTTTGTATTGAATTAAATGTTATCTAAGTAATCAATGAAAGTTTTAGATTAGTTGAAGTATTTGACTGTAATCCAATTTGCCGCACAAGTGATGCTCAAGTGATGTTTGGTTTACTTCTCTCTATATATATATAATATATTCTCTCAATATGAAATAATTTGTTTCTCACTTTGTTTAACTTACTGGCATCTTCTGTCTTCTTTGTCTAATGATTATAACACACTCTTTTCTATCTTTCTGTGCAAGTACTGATGGTGTTCATATAATTTTTGTAATCATAAATTGCAACAGAGCTCCTCAGACTATCGCCGATATTTCTAGTTTTTTTTGTCAGCACATTCATACTTTACATTTACTATATTTTGTCCAGTAGCACTATTCACATCTACTTGCATAGTTGGAATCATTGATATATCTTTCATACCGTTCTATTCAACAAATTTAAGTACCTTGTGATTTTTACCACCATATCTTATCCCTTGACTAGCCTTCTGTGCTTTACTGTGTGTATTTGGTGCATGTATTCAATTGTTGTTATGTCTATCAGTGTTTTGGAATACAACAGTATATCAAATTAAAGTAAAAATGATCTTCATGATCACATCTCATCTATATGATATGCACAACTTGTACAGCTGTATGTTTGTTGCATATATTATGGTTTCATGTCCTTATATATTCATATTTACGATTCAATATTGTTATTAAAATGTATGGCTTTGCTGTGATGTTATTGTATTACTATTAATTGTTATATTGTTATGATGGGTTATGTTTGGTTTGTTGTATTTTGCTTCTTAGATGTAAAAAAGGTTCCTTTCTGATTACAAGGTTTGAGTCAAGTGGTGTTGTGTACTGGCTTTTTCTAGTGATAATACGGCTTTGTGTGATGTGTGGGTTTTTTATTTGTTTATCGCTCTATTACTCTCTGGAAAGACAAATAATTTATTCATTTTTAGATGAAAAAATGGATTTGTTGCTGGTATTAGTTGGCAGTTATATTCTACTGTGTTACTTCTAAAATAAAGTTGACAGATTTAGTTTTTATGTACACTTTTATGTGCAGCATCTCTATTAAATATAGAATTTATGGTTAAAATACTTTATCATTAAACAAGTATTAATTTGTATGGCTAATTGGTTGAATGATTTCCAGTGTTGTTCCTTTACTTCCTATTGCGCTCATCAAAAACTTTTTTTCTCTTCAAGTTGATATAAAATTTCAGTTTATTATAATTTAATGGTATCAGAGGTAGGCCTATATTAATTATTTTTCTCATGTTGGTCATATTTATTATTGTTGTTCAGGGAAAGATCTGAGTTTTATTCCAAGGTTGAATATAACCTTGAGTGTAAGTGTCATGTCATACGTTATACAATTATTATGAGTTACTTTTTTATATTTTGTGAATCCTATATTTATGTTTTAAACTTTTTGCAAACGAAGATTATTTAAATAATACAAGTATTTTTTGTAATACATATTGAAATACAGAATAACATTCATCTTTCTTCTATCTTATCTCTGTATGTGTAGGATCCCCTCACTTCCCCCCACCCCCTATGATGGACATGCCAGACAGGTTTGAGTTCAATCAGGTTCCTGCACCCCCTGAGTACGCAGACGGTCCACCAAGTGGTCCACACATTCCGGCTGGACCGGATGACACTTACGGGACGCTTCATGGCAACGATGATCCCTATGCTGCCACTGGCCCACACTTCCTGTCCCAGCAAAGTGCATCCTGGATTCCTAAACACTATATTGAAAAAGGTTAGCTATTTGTTCACTAAATTTAGCATTCTCCGTATAGAGACATTTCCTGGGACTGGAGAATATATGTTGCTAATCAGAAGGTGTCATTGATCAGAGGTTTTGTTTATGTCTTTTATGTTTTCATTTCTAATGATATATAATAGATACAGTAAAACCTCTTTGTACCACCAACTTTGAGAATATCATAAATATGGCAGTTTAAAGATCATAGAAGGACAGTGCTGTAATTCTTTAGTACCATTGTGAACAGCTACACGACGGTGGTATATCTTTCTTCAGAGGTTGTAATTGCAGTCTTACTTTTACAGTAAAAATCATTCAAAATTTTATCTCCTGGTTGATTCCACCAATGGTTACTCACAGACCTGCCAACCATCCCGGGAAAACCGGGATCCTCCCGGTTTTTCACACTAGATCCCGGCTTCCCGGGTAGCTCCGTTAGGTCCCGGTTTTTGGCGATATCATGACAGTAATGGAGTCTTCTTCTCTCTATAATATATTACCGGTTTTTGGTCCCGGTTAGCGATAACACGATCGTTTTGTCTTGAATATTATGATCGGATCGGTACTAGCGATGTTACCACGGCATGAATTTGACTATTTTTCAACATCCATTAGTAGTACGATTACCGGTACCATACATTACTAAGTATTAATAAGAAGTAGCGTTCCGGGTAGTTTTCACTGGTACCGGTATTTGAGATTTTAACCGCGCAGTATAGTAACTAGTAACGCTACACGCCATGCGTGTTGATGAAGGCCTACTCTATGTAGGGTACCTTTGTACCATAGTTACATTCACGTAAAGCCGTTAAGGTTTTTTTTTTTCAGTAGCAAATTATGTGGAACGCATGATGGTAAGATATTACTATTATTGGAATTCATAATTATATTATAAACGGGAAATACGATTACAAGAATGAGAATACCTTGATTGAAATCAAATTGTTACAATCATTACACACTACTCACTAGCAGTGTGTAGCATATTCCCTTAATCCCTCTATTGCTAATGGTATTATTCTTTTGTTACGTACTCGTTTGTATTTTATTTTATTTATTTTTTTTGTGTGTGGCTATTTTACATTACAGTGATAATAAAATATATCATTACGCTGCTTTAATCATATCTGGTGGTTGACATTATTATGCGATTCTAATTATTGATCCATTTCCTTTACTAAAACATTGTTTGTTTGTTTTTAAACTTGACTAATTATGTAAATAATTATAAATTGATATTGGTATAATTATAATTATGATATCACTTGTATAAACGTGTTGTAGAGTTTATATTGCTGCAATCAAGTAAAGGCGTCTTTTTGTTTT